>CM077162.1:62249578-62336052 GCA_039583875.1 Platanthera guangdongensis | reverse complement strand
TCCTAAAATTTGTATCACTTAAATCAACAGAGAAATAATCTTGGTTGCCAATTTTCATAATTTTCCAGATAGTTCTTGACCTCTAAAGGATTTATTAAAATAATTCCTAAAATCAAATATAATGAAGGAAGTGCCACATATATGTCTCCAATAATTATGTAAAAATTACTAGGGCTTCATAGGGAACTAGAAACATCATGATGAAGAAATTAGAATTTTTCAGACAATCTAAAAGTCATTATTAAATTTCCCAAGGTTCCATGGAATTAAATAATTAAAGAAGCAACTACTAAATATCATTCTTCAAAAATTTCATAAAAATTTACAGAGATGGGTATCATGACTATAAGCCCCTTGCTAAGTTTATCAAGTTTAAACAAGTATAGTTCTCTGCAAAAATTCTTAAGTGGAAATTATAAAATATGACTTTGTGAATAAAGTACCAAAAATATTCATCCAAATTTATTATAAAATTTCCAGAGACATGTATGCCCTAAGCAACTACCCATTCAAAATCTCAGCCTTTTCAGATAGTTTTGGTATTAGATATGGTTTCAAAGCTAGTGCCCTAAACTAGGGTTATGGATTTAAGGGGTCTTAAGTCTTCCAAATGCCCTAAAATTTTAACCACAGGACCATAGTAACCCTATGGACATCATTCCCAAGTTTCAAGTCCATCCAAGGTCTTTTGACCCCAATTTCTTCAAACCCTAGAAATTTACCCTAAAGGGCCTACCCTAACATTCTAGGGCTACCCTAGTCCAATCCAAACTCCATAAGTGAGTGTAAAAAGTCAAATTATATCTGTGGCCAAAATTTCAGCCTCTGTTGAGGTGATTTGGTCACTCAAAACCAAAGTGCAACTTTTGACCAAAATGCCCTTCATAGGGTATAAATAGGGTTGGGTCAAAACCTATTCAAAACACATCCAATCTAAATGAAATTTTATACAGGAACCTAATTGGAGCCCAGGACCACTCACCAAAATTTGGGAGGGTTTGGATGTGTTTAGGGCACCTATTTAATTTATCTAATGATTATTAAATTTTTACCAAAACTATAGAAATATTTTCCCCAAAAATTCCCATTTTTTGGCAGGCCCTAGGTATGTCTAGGATAGACTCTCTGCCAAAATTTCAGCCAATTTGGGCTTGGGGTGAAGAGTGGGCACTCAATTTAGTGACTGCCTAGCCCTAAGGGTATGTCCCACCAAAATGGGTGCCCTGGTCTATCCAGTGTCCCAAAAGGGTCCAAACAATTTTTGCTGCAAACTAGACACCCTAAGCTACAATGTTCATGTTGGGCAAATTTCCATTCAGGGTCCCTAAGTATTTTTAAACATTAATTACATTAAATACATCCAGTGTGACAGAAATGAAATAATTTTTATTTAATTCCTATAGTATTTGATCTGATGCCGCACGAATCTTGGCGCAGATCGACGGCATCTGGTCATCGTCCCCACTGAGCCAACGGCTGGGATTGGTTCTGCCTGGAGCGATTTCCAAGCTCTGCCGCCGGCAATCCAGCCCCTTCCCCGGCCGGCCACCGCCACCAACACCTCCGTCGAGGTGGTGGCTATCGTCAGACGGCGGCTCCGCCGCCGGAGAGGCGTTTTCCGGCGGATTAAGCAAGAATTTTCTTGCCGAAACCAGGAGAAATCCCGGATTCGATCGGGCTCAATTGAGCCCGAAACTCAAGCCTAAGGATTCCTAGGATCTACCCGCGAGTTAAGGAGAGGAGGAGGACCTTCCTGGCGGCCTGGATGCGAGAGGAGCGGCGGGATGCCATTGGCGACGGCGGCGGCGCTCGGCTTCTGCAACTGCACAGTGGAAGGGCTCGTCTCCTCCAGGTAAGTGCTCCAAAATGATCCCCTCGGCTTCCTGATGGTGTTTAAATGGCAATTGGGGGAGGGGAGAGGCTGGTTCTTCAATGGCCATTATCTCCATTAATGGAGTGGCTCGGGTTGTGTGGAGGGGGGCTGAACCCACCCCTTGGTGGCCGGGAAACGGCTGGAATCAACTCCTCTCCCTAGAGGAGTTGATTGCAGCCATAATGGGTGGCTGTTAGTCTCCCTTGGCCGGCCTCTCACTTCCCCCTGCCTTCCTCATTTCTCTCTCCTCCATTATCATGGAGAGGAGCTCCTTCTCTCTCCTAGTCACCTCTGGTTGACTAGTCAACCCCACAAGCTAAAGGCAGCCCACTGGATTATGATGATCATGGGAATGGGTTTAGCCTAAGGGAGAAGTGGCTTGAGCTTGGGTTAGCCCTTTTTGGGCTAAGTTGACTTGACCCTCAATGAGGGTTGACTTGGCCAATTTGACCATCTAGGTTGACCCCATTGGGTCCTGGGTGATTCATTGGCCTCCCTAAGGTCTATGTAGGGTTGGGTAGGGTTGACTTGGCACCTTAAAGGTCACTTGACCCTTGGTAAGGTCACTTTGACCATTTTAGGGCTAGAGTTGACTTGGGTCAACATGACCATTAGGGTTGACCCCTATGGATCCTTGGTGACCCATTGACTTCCCTTGGGTCAGGTAGGGTTATGTAGGGTTACCCTGCACTTTGGAGGTCACATACCCTTAGTAAGGGTACTTTGACCAGATTAGGGCTTGAGTTGACTTGGGTCAACCTGGCCTCTAGGGCTGACCCCAATGTGTCCTTAGTGACCCATTGATCCCACTTTAGGGTTAGGAGGGCATAGGTGGGGTCCTCTAGACTAGGAGTGGGTCTATTGGCCCTAAGTGGGCTAGGTTGACCTATTTAGGGCTAGGGTTGACCTTGGTCAACTGGGCCTCTTGGGTTGGCCCTAATGGGTCCTTTTGGCTCTAATGGGTCTCCCAAAATGTTTGGGAGTGTTGTGGTAGGGTCTTGGGGTCATGGTGAAGCCCCATTGTCATCCTAAACTATTGTTCAGAATTCTACTATCTGCAGACCATGGTGATCCCTACCTTGGCCTCCTATCTCTTGGCCCATTTCTGGCTTCCCAGGGTTTTGTCATGACCTAGTCATGGCCAAAACCACTCTTAGGGGTCTAGTTGGAAATGGGATGTTACAAATCCCAATAAACAAAACAAAGATTTCGTCCCCGAAATCAAGGTTGGACCTACGGGTCTTATTACCGAAGGAAAGAGTCTTGTAACATCCCATTATGACTCTTGTTTGTTAAATTTGATTTAAGGGAAAACTTAGATCTAAGACCCCTTTCGCCCAAACGGCGAACCAAAATCCCAATAAACAAAGTTAAGCCCCCAATAAACAAAGATAAGCCCCTATCTACCTAGAGCAGCCCTTAGTATACTTAAAGCAGGAAAAATAAATTAACATCTTGAGGGGTCTGAGAGGTATACCTGACTGAATAGCTCGGGGTATCTTTGTCGCATCAGGTCCTGTGGCTCCCAGGTATGCTCCTCCTGGCCGTGGTTCCTCCACAGGACCTTGACTAGAGGGACCTTCTTGCGTCGCAAGACCCGCACTCCTCGGTCGTCGATCCTCACAGGCTCCAAATGGACCGACCGGTCTGAAGCTACCGGCCCTTCGGTGGTCAGAATCTGCTGCTCCGGGCGTAGTAGAGCCCTCCTCAAAGAAGAAATGTGGAAGACGTCGTGCAGCGCTTCTAGCTCTGGTGGTAACTCCAGCCGGTAGGCTAGGGGTCCGATCCGCTCCAGGATCCTGTAAGGGCCCATGTACCTAGGGCTGAGCTTCTTCCTCCGACCACGCACCCGTGAAACTCCATGCATGGGCCGGATCTTCAGAAACACCCGGTCCCCCACCTGGAACTCCACCTGCCGATGTCGGGCGTCATAATACTTGGCCTGTCTACTCTGCGCCTCGAGCATCCTGTCTCTGATCAGCCTCACTTGTGCCTCGGTGTCTTCAACAAACTCTGACCCCAATACCTTCGGATCTTCGTTCTGCACCCATGAGAGTGGGGTCCGGCATCTCCTCCCGTACAAGGCTTCGTAAGGCGCCATCCTGATGCTGGACTGGTGGCTGTTGTTATAGGAGAACTCGACAAGGGGTAAGAGTTTCTCCCACGGTTCCCCGCGATCTAAGATGCATAGCCTCAAAAGGTCCTCCAGCGTCCGGTTGGTGCGTTCTGTCTGCCCGTCTGTCTGGGGGTGGAATGCAGTGCTGAAAGTCAATCGCGTGCCTAAGTAAGCTTGCACGGACCTCCACTCCCTGGAGGTGAACCTGCCATCCCGATCCGACACTATCGTCCTGGGCACACCATGATAACGAATGAACTGCTCCACAAACTTCCGCACCAGTATTCCTACTGAATCATCCTTCCTGATCGGTATGAATCGAGCCACCTTGGTCAACCGATCGACGATTACCCAGATCGAGTCATTCCCTGTCCGAGACCGGGGAAGCCCATGTATGAAGTCCATGGCTATGTCATCAAACTTCCACTCCGGCACCGGGAGTGGCTGCAATAATCCTGCGGGGTTCCTGCACTCGCCTTCACTAGCTGACATGCCTCACAATGGGTCACGAAGTGTGAGACATCCTTCTTCATGCCCGGCCAGTACATCGTCTTCTTCTTCAAATCAGCCGTCATCTTTGTGATCCCCGGGTGTACAGAATACCGGCTGCAGTGCGCCTCCATCATAATATCCTCCCGGATCTGGCCTCCCTCCGGTATATACACCCGTCCTCTGAAGCACACCAGATCGTCCCTCAGTGTGTAATCTCCTGCAGTGCCTGCCTTCAGAGCTTGGAAGATGGGTTCCAACTTGGCATCCTGCCTCTGTCCCTCTCTGACCCGGTCTCTGATGTCATCGGTAACGCCTATCGCGGCCAAGTACTCCTCATAGAGCTCAGGATCATCAGACGATACCAGAGTAATGTGCATGTCCTCTAGTCTCTGCAGCAGCTCCATAGACATCAACTGAGGCTCTGCTCCTGCTGTGGCGGCTCTCCGACTCAGTGCATCTGCTACCACGTTTGCCTTCCCCGGGTGATAGTGCATCTCATACTGATAGTCAGATAGGAACTCCACCCACCGCCTTTGCCTGATGTTCAGTTCCTTCTGCGTGTCCACGTACTTAAGGTTCTTATGATCGGAATATATATCACAGTGGACTCCATAAAGGTAGTGCCGCCATATCTTCAGTGCGAATACAACTGCCCCCATCTCAAGGTCATGTACTGGGTAGTTCTTCTCATGGGTCTTCAGCTGGCGGGAGGCATAAGCTATGACGTGTCCGTTCTGCATCAGCACCGCTCCCATCCCCTGATATGATGCGTCGGTGTAGACCTGAAATCCCTCCCTCCCCGAGGGGAGAGTGAGAATGGGAGCCGAGGTCAGCCGATCCTTCAGCTCCTGGAAAGCTGTCTGGCACTGCGGGGTCCACACGAACGGTGCCTCCTTCTTCGTCAAGGATGTGAGCGGGAGGGCGATTCGAGAGAATCCCTCTACGAACTTCCGGTAATAACCGGCAAGTCCTAGAAAACTCCGTACGTCAGTGGCTGTTTTCAGCTGCGGCCACTCCGAAATAGCTCGAATCTTTGCCGGGTCCACTGCCAGCCCGGCTCCGCTGATAATGTGACCTAAGAAAGCCACCTCCTTCAGCCAGAACTGACACTTACTGAACTTCGCATAAAGATGATGCTCCCGCAGTCTCTCCAGGGTCAATGCTAGATGTCGTGTGTGCTCCTCCTCCGTCTTAGAATAGATAAGGATGTCGTCTATGAACACTATGACGAACACATCCAAATAAGCCTCGAAGACCCGGTTCATGAGGCTCATAAACGCTGACGGAGCATTCGTGAGCCCGAAGGGCATCACGATGAACTCATACAATCCATATCGGCTACTAAAGGCCGTCTTCGGAATATCCTCCTCCTGGATCCGCAGCTGGTAATAGCCTGACCTCAAGTCCAGCTTCGAAAAATAATGGGCTCCCTCCAGCTGATCGAACAACTCGTCTATCCTGGGGAGCGGATAGGTATTTCGGACGGTCAGCCTGTTTAGTGCTCGATAGTCGATGCACAGGCGTAAAGTACCGTCCTTCTTCTTCACGAATAGGACAGGAGCTCCCCATGATGAGGAACTCGGCCTAACAAATCCTGCTTCCACCAGCTCCTGCAACTGTGTCCGAAACTCCGCCAATTCCTTCGGGGCCATCCGATAAGGGGCCTTGGATACCGGCTTAGCCCCTGGTACCAACTGAATCTGGAAGTCCTTTTCCCTATGCGGAGGTAGTCCTGGCAGCTTATCCGGAAAAATGTCGGCGTAGTCACGAACCACCGGAATGTTAGCAATCAGGTCCTTCTCCTCCTCAGTCATCTCGAACAATACTTGATATACCTCGTCCCCTTGCATATGAGCCTTAATGGCCTGAATAGATGAAAGCAAGCGACGGGAGACCGGTGTAGTACCTTCGAACGTTGCATAAGTATCGTCGTGGCTGAGCACGACCCTCCCTGCCGGCAATCAATCTGGGCATGGTTCCAGACAAGCCATGTCATGCCCAAGACGAGGTCGAAGTCCGGCATCCTCAGGATCGTCGCCGGGGCCTCGAGTGTCAACCCGTCTATGGTAACCTCCAGGAGGCACTTTTCTGTGGACTGGATCTCCATCCCATTGGGGAGGCGCACCCTCCTGGGTAGTCCCGTATAACAACGAATCTGATCCAGGTCCTTGACGAAATCCTCCGACACAAAGTTGTGCGATGCACCCGTGTCGAACAGGGTGTGGGCAGGCTTGCCGCACACCATCACCATTCCTAAATCAGTTGAAAGAAATTCTAGTGTAAGGTTTTCTAACCTAGGTTGTGTAGTAGTTCTATCAACGCTTAATACGAGCAAGGAATAATTCCAAAAATTAAGATTACTCTCATACCTGCAATAACCCTGTCCGGGTTCCGGGGCTGTGCTAAGTCCAGAGCGTAAATCTGCTCCCCATTCTGCCTGCGGTCGCCTCCCTGGTAACCACGTCCTCGGCCGCGTCCTCGGCCTCCGAAATGCTGGGCCGGTGGGCCACCCCGTGGTGCTGGAGGTGGTGCCCCCCTCATAGGGCAATCTCTCCGGAGGTGTCCCACCTGGTGACAGTGGAAGCACTCCGGCGGGGGATACGCCATACCCCGGGGTCTCTCCATCTCCTGGACCTGGAGAGGTTGAGGGGCCGCCAAGACCACCTGCTCTCTCTCCGGCTCCTGCCTTAACTCCTGACGAGGCTGCTCCTCTGCCCTTCTTCCATCTGGTACGATGCCTCGCCGCTGATCATTTCGGGCCCTCCGGCCCTGGTCCTCCGTTGCCGTTTCCGGCCCCGAGTGGTGTGCCAGTCGGCCTCAATCCTCTTCGCCATCTCTAAAATCCGGGAGATGGGCCCGTCAGAGACAAAAAGCAAAGCCTCTCTCAACTCCTCTTTTAGGCCCTTATAAAACCTCTTGACGTACCCTGCTTCATCCAGCTGATAAGAGCCCGCATATCGGGCCAAATGATCGAACTCTCGGTGGTACTCCACCACTGTCCTGGTGCCCTGCCTCAGCTGCAAGAAACGCTCCTCCAACTCGTCCCTGGCCGACTGAGGAACAAAGTGCTCCAGCAGCGTGGCCCTGAATTCTTCCCAGGTGATTTCTGCAATCTCTCTATCCGCAAAGGTCGTGTCCAACAGCGTCTTCCACCACCGCTTGGCATGTGACTCCAAGCAAGATACCACTAGGGCCACCCTCTCCTCCCAAGGGCATCGTATCCCAGTCAACATCTCGTACATCACATCCAGCCACTCCTCTGTCCGTACTGCCGACTCCGTCCCCAAGTAAGATGGGGGAGAGAGTCCTCGGAAGGTGCTCATCCAGTTGGCCCCTGGGTTTGGCTGCTGGACTGGGGCTTGCTGAGCTCGGAAGGCCTCAAGGATAGCTGTAAGGGTCTGCCCCATGTCTGACTGGAGGAAAGGTGTGGGGACCATGGGAGGTGGTGCAATGTCTGGAGTCTGCTGAGCTCCACCTTGTGGGGTGGGCTGAGCTGGGGGCTGCAAAATGAAGTACATTAGTAGACAATCGACTCAATGCCTAATGAAAGTGGACAACTTACATGTGATTTCCCCTGTATGGGCACACCACTGCTTCCGCTGCTTAGTTTGTCCCCAAACTAAACCCGCGCGGGGGTGACCCAGGGTTGTGGACGGCTACTTTTCGATCGAGGTTTCCTCTGATTACCACTTGTAAGACCCCCTTTTTTTTCTTTTTCGACACCGGGGTCTTAGGCCCAGAACCGCCGTTTTGCGGTGACTCCTTCACGCCCTGAAGGGTCATCACCACAAGGCGCCGATTCTGCCGGCCCAATTCGATCACATAAAAGTAGCATAATGAAGTAAAATGAAAAACTATCTGTCCACAGAGAATCACATGACATATATAAATATAACTCCACGAAGGGAGTGTCCACGGATGATAACATCAGAGTAGCAAAATACGGGCTTATGCCCGGTACAACATATCCTCACTACAAAATCACTCATGCGGAAGCAAAAGCTGAAAAACTACTCAGGGTCGAGACTCACAGTCCCGGCTGTATGAACTCCGGAGCTAGACTGCCCCACCTCCAAGCGCACCGGTCTCTGGGGCTGCTCCTCCATGCTGGTCTCCACGATCCCCTAAATGATGTGGTTCGAAAACCGTTAGTCTAAAAGACTAAGTCCTATCATCCCCCACCCCTTCCCCCACGGCTCCTAGGCACCGAGCGGAGAGGAAGAAAGGGAGGACTTGAAGGTGGAGAATATCAAAAGCAGATGGCAGCGGTCCTATTCTAGCAAGTTCTATAGCATATAAAGACAATAAAATGTAAGCTGAAATGTAACCTTCACTTATGTGGAAAAACACATAAGTCCAAGGGGTCTCTTGCAAGGCTCCCATCGTATAAAAAGTCCCATACCGATTTATACGTTGGGGTGTCGGTGGTCAAACAGCAGTAACTAAATATATCAAAATTAACCTTAATTTATAAACTTGCCCACACAAGCTTATAGACTAAGGGGTCGTTTTGCAGGTCCTAAAGTATAAGCGTCCCATTCCACTTATACTTTAGGTGTCAAGGTTTAAGGTAACGATTATGCTATGACATGCAAGTGGGTATGATGGATCATGCAAGTGCAACGCACACACCCGACTCTGTGCACACAGACCTTTAGTTCCCCCTTTCTGGAGCCGTAACCTCCCAGGATACCTCCGTAGTGGCAGACGGAAGCGGTGGGTTGGGCCTCGCCCACCTCTAAACCAGTAAAGCACTACCGGTCAGACCTATCGTACGCCTCAACGCTTGGTGCACGAAGCGGACTCCTGCGTACTCTTGCCGGCTGGCGCACCGGACTTCTGTTGGCGAAGTGCTAACCACACTTGCCGAGTCGACGTATTGGCGTCGGTGCATCGACCCTCCAATACCGAAGACCCACCACCTTAATTTACTTTCCTTTTATGCACATGCAAATTTAGCGTGATCAAAACCCGAGCCGAAGCTCCCCGGACCAACACGTCCGTCACAAACAATCGAGCCGAAGCTCCCAGCTAACATCCCGTGCCATCAGTGTCTGTGAAATGTGCAACCCTAATTACTAAGTTACTCTTTTCAGCTTGTTAAACAGTTTACGTTAACCCAGGACTGCCCCCGGTATTCCCTGTGAAGGGCTCTCAAGGGGCACTAGGAACTGTGTTGGGATTACGCCCAGCGTTCCCTTTCGCAAGGTACTTATTTTATTATTGGTTGATCCCCTTACCCATTATTTTCTCATGTTTCGATACGCTAATCCTAGGGTGATTTGACTCCAACTCTCCTTGGGTAGGACGATCTTTCGTCGGACCCGAACGCCTTTAAACCCTAGACAAAACCACACCCTACTCACTCATCTTCCAAAGATGCAGCCCATTCCACTTGTCCTTACAGCAAACCATCAAGACCCATCATACGTGCCCTAATTCATATCCAAATGAAATCCTGCAGTTTTGCTATATGCAGACCACTTAAACTACGTGACCCGTAAAAGGGGAAGTACATGAAATACTCATCCAGTACCCTCATGATAATTATCAGAGGTCTATTATGATAAATATAGACTAAATTCAGAAAATCATATTTTTCCCAATTAATCTACTATTTATTGAATTTTCCTCAAAAACTAGGCCATAGTCAATTTGAACATGAACCATAAGATTTTCTCAGGTAATGGCCTCCTAAAATTTGTATTCACTAAATAACAGAGAAATATCATTGGTTGCCAATTTTCATAATTTTCCAGATAGTTCTTGACCTCTAAAGGATTTATTAAAATAATTCCTAAAATCAAATATAATGAAGGAAGTGCCACATATATGTCTCCAATAATTATGTAAAAATTACTAGGGCTTCAAAGGGAACGAGAAACATCATGATGAAGAAATTAGAATTTTTCAGACAATCTAATAGTCATTATTAAATTTCCCAAGGTTCCATGGAATTAAATTATTAAAGAAGCAACTACTAAATATCGTTCTTCAAAAAATTCATAAAAATTTACAGAGATGGGTATCATGACTATAAGCCCCTTTGCTAAGTTTTATCAAGTTTAAACAAGTATAGTTCTCTGGAAATATTCTTAAGTGGAAATTATAAAATATGACTTTGTGAATAAAGTACCAAAAATATTCATCCAAAATTTATTATAAAATTTCCAGAGACATGTATGCCCTAAGCAACTACCCATTCAAAATCTCAGGCCTTTTCAGATAGTTTTGGTATTAGATCTTATGGTTTCAAAGCTAGTGCCCTAAACTAGGGTTATGGATTTAAGGGGTCTTAAGTCTTCCAAATGCCCTAAAATTTTAACCACAGGACCATAGTAACCCTATGGACATCATTCCCAAGTTTCAAGTCCATCCAAGGTCTTTTGACCCCAATTTCTTCAAACCCTAGAAATTTACCCTAAAGGGCCTACCCTAACATTCTAGGGCTACCCTAGTCCAATCCACTCCAAACTCCATAAGTGAGTGTAAAAAGTCAAATTATATCTGTGGCCAAAATTCAGCCTCTGTTGAGGTGATTTGGTCACTCAAAACCAAAAGTGCAACTTTTGACCAAAATGCCCTTCATAGGGTATAAATAGGGTTGGGTCAAACCTATTCAAAACTTATCCAATCTAAATGAAATTTCATACAGGAACCTAATTGGAGCCCAGGGACCACCCACCAAAATTTGGGAGGGTTTGGATGTGTTTAGGGCACCTATTTAATTTATCTAATGATTATTAAATTTTTACCAAAACTATAGAAATATTTTCCCCAAAAATTCCCTTTTTTTGGCAGGCCCTAGGTATGTCTAGGATAGACTCTCTGCCAAAATTTCAGCCAATTTGGGCTTGGGGTGAAGAGTGGGCACTCAATTTAGTGACTGCCTAGCCCTAAGGGTATGTCCCACCAAAATGGGTGCCCTGGTCTATCCAGTGTCCCAAAAGGGTCCAAACAATTTTTGCTGCAAACTAGACATGAAATAATTTTTATTTAATTCCTATAGTATTTGATCTGATGCCGCACGAATCTTGGCGCAGATCGACGACATCTGGTCATCGTCCCCACTGAGCCAACGGCTGGGATTGGTTCTGCCTGGAGCGATTTCCAAGCTCTGCCGCCGGCAATCCAGCCCCTTCCCCGGCCGGCCACCGCCACAAACACCTCCGTCGAGGTGGTGGCTATCGTCAGACGGCGGCTCCGCCGCCGGAGAGGCGTTTTCCGGCGGATTAAGCAAGAATTTTTCTTGCCGAACCCAGGAGAAATCCCGGATTCGATCGGGCTCAATTGAGCCCGGAACTCAAGCCTAAGGATTCCTAGGATCTACCCGCGAGTTAAGGAGAGGAGGAGGACCTTCCTGGCGGCCTGGATGCGAGAGGAGCGGCGGGATGCCATTGGCGACGGCGGCGGCGCTCGGCTTCTGCAACTGCACAGTGGAAGGGCTCGTCTCCTCCAGGTAAGTGCTCCAAAATGATCCCCTCGGCTTCCTGATGGTGTTTAAATGGCAATTGGGGGAGGGGAGAGGCTGGTTCTTCAATGGCCATTATCTCCATTAATGGAGTGGCTCGGGTTGTGTGGAGGGGGGCTGAACCCACCCCTTGGTGGCCGGGAAACGGCTGGAATCAACTCCTCTCCCTAGAGGAGTTGATTGCAGCCATAATGGGTGGCTGTTAGTCTCCCTTGGCCGGCCTCTCACTTCCCCCTTCTCCTTCCTCATTTCTCTCTCCTCCATTATCATGGAGAGGAGCTCCTTCTCTCTCCTAGTCACCTCTGGTTGACTAGTCAACCCCACAAGCTAAAGGCAGCCCACTGGATTATGATGATCATGGGAATGGGTTTAGCCTAAGGGAGAAGTGGCTTGAGCTTGGGTTAGCCCTTTTTGGGCTAAGTTGACTTGACCCTCAATGAGGGTTGACTTGGTCAATTTGACCATCTAGGTTGACCCCATTGGGTCCTGGGTGATTCATTGGCCTCCCCTAAGGTCTATGTAGGGTTGGGTAGGGTTGACTTGGCACCTTAAAGGTCACTTGACCCTTGGTAAGGTCACTTTGACCATTTTAGGGCTAGAGTTGACTTGGGTCAACATGACCAGTTGAGTTGACCCCAATGGATCCTTGGTGACCCATTGACTCGCCTTAGGGTCTAGGTAGGGTTACCCTGCACTTTGGAGGTCACATACCCTTAGTAAGGGTACTTTGACCAGATTAGGAGCTTGAGTTGACTTGGGTCAACCTGGCCTCTAGGGCTGACCCCAATGTGTCCTTAGTGACCCATTGATCCCACTTTAGGGTTAGGAGGGCATGGGTGGGGTCCTCTGGACTAGGAGTAGGTCAATTGGCCCTAAGTGGGCTAGGTTGACCTATTTAGGGCTAGGGTTGACCTTGGTCAACTGGGCCTCTTGGGTTGGCCCTAATGGGTCCTTTTGGCTCTAATGGGTCTCCCAAAATGTTTGGGAGTGTTGTGGTAGGGTCTTGGGGTCATGGTGAAGCCCCATTGTCATCCTAAACTATTGTTCAGAATTCTACTATCTGCAGACCATGGTGATCCCTACCTTGGCCTCCTATCTCTTGGCCCATTTCTGGCTTCCCAGGGTTTTGTCATGACCTAGTCATGGCCAAAACCACTCTTAGGGGTCTAGTTGGAAATGGGATGTTACATGAACACTAAGGAATCTCACTATGTCGCTGTAAAGCGAATTCTCAGATACCTTAAAGGTACTCTGAATCTTGGCTTGTGGTACCCGAGAAACAATGATGTCGAGCTAATAGGTTTTTCAGATGCTGATTTTGCAGGGAGTAGGGATGACAGGAAAAGCACTTCCTCGGAAGAAGGCTTATTTCATGGAATAGCAAGAAACAGAATTGTGTAGCAACCTCCACAGCAGAGTCTGAGTACATCTCGGCAGGCAGCTGTTGCGCACAACTCCTATGGATCATAAACCAGTTAGCTGACTACGACCTTCAGTTCAAGGAAGTACCAATGTACTGCGATTCCTCCAGTGCAATTGTAATTGCCAACAATCCGGTATCGCACAGCAGAACGAAGCATATTGAAGTGCGCTAACACTTCATTCGGGAGCACGTGGAGAACAAGGACATCTCTCTCTGTTATGTCCCCACAGACAAGCAGATTGCAGATATTTTCACAAAGCCCTTAGACGAAGCCAAGTTTAGTCTTTTCAAAACTGAATTGGGGATGCTAAACTATGAGGAATGAACACTACAGAAGCTCCAGTCTCATGCATCTAGGGGGAGCCTCTGTCAGGAACTCAAGTGTGCGCACAAGTGCAAGAACTGAGGGGGAGCAAGGGGTCATATGCAATAGACCCAGATTTGCAGAAGCCGAAAAGGGGGAGATATATTACCCTCTCGGCTAAGGCTAAGGTGGCTCCAAGTTTGCTCTCAAGAAATTGGTATTGGTAATGAATATCTCTCTCAACTCCATTTTACGTTCATGCTTTTCATTTCCATACGCTCTATTCACCTTAGCTTGTAGGGTTTAGGCTTCTTCAAATAGGGGGAGATTGTTGGGTATTGTATCCACAACGTACCTGATTTGAAGAAGCCCCTGAACAAGCTAAGGTAAATAGACAATGTATTTGATGAAATCTTTCAAGTTGTGCTTGCAGTTATTCCACGCTAAGTACACACCAATGTCAGGATGCAGTAGGTCAATATACACGGGTCTGCGCGACGTAATCTCTCGTTGAGCAGATCAGTGTGTTGGCCTACGTGTATTCTCTCTATTGGAGTGTACTTATTTTCAAGTACAGGGCTGTGATAATGCAAGAGCAGACAAGGAGCAAGGATGGATCAAGGAGCAGCTCATGGGTGGAAAGACGAAAAATCATCTAAGTGATAATCGATGAGAATCACCAAGTGATTCTCGCCGATTCGGCGAGAATCATTAGTGATTCTCGCCGAATCGTCGAGAATCACTGGCTGATTCTCGCCGTCTCTATCCGGCTACATCAAAGCATGCAAATCTGGCGCCAAGTCATAATCGTCGAGAATCATCAAGTGATTCGGCGAGAATCACTGACTGATTCTCGCCGATTCGACGAGAATCACCTTCGATTCTCGCCGATTTTGCCTTAGATGATTTTCTGGATCCCGCTGGACCGGATCAAATGTTAAGACGCTGATTTGAACCGCTTTTAGGGTTTCTTCAGGTGGGACCCATAACGGTCATAAAGGAGTATTCTACCGTATAAATACACGCGTATTTTGAACAGTAAACACAGAAAAAGACGAAGCCGCGCCGCCGACCTTGACCTAGATCGCGATACCTGCTCCGCCGCCGTCGCCGCTCGTGTTAGTCGATCGCCAGCCGTTTGATCGTGGTTTCTTCCAGATCTCCCGGCGACAGAAGCTTAGCCAAGCATAGCATCTCACGCGTCTAACCAGAGATCCTTTGTCTCTTGATTCGTTGATCGGGAAAACCTTCCCCTTCCGAATTGATCGAGACGATCGATCCTAGTGTGACCGTTGGTAGACCTTGCTAGCTTTGCTACGAAGATTGAGTCTCCAAAGTACAGCAGCCACACACCGTTGTCGCCGCCGATTCCGAGAACCGAGCTGCCGCCCTTCTTGTCGCCGCCGGTTTCGGGGAGATTCTCTCCAAGAGAGATCTAGGGTTGTGGACTCTTCGTTGACTTCAAGAACACGTCATCGAACGAAGAGGGACACCTTAGTCTCCAAAAGTTGTTTGTATTTCTTGTACATTCTAGTTTCATTTTTGTTGTAAAGGAACGTTGGTTCCTAGTTGTAAGGGTTGGGTGCAACCCGTGTTGTGGGAGTGTTGTCTCCTACGTGTGGAAGGGTTCCTTCCGATACTGCAAGGATTGGATTTCAATCCTGTTGGTGAAGTGACCGAGTCATCCCTTGTTGGGAGATAGTTCGAAGGGGGAAAGTGGATTTACCCAAATCGGGGAACCACTATAAATTACTTGTGTCCTTTCTTTGCTGTGCTGTTTTGTTATCTTGTGCAGGTACAATTTTAATTCCGCAAAAACGCTGCAAGTCACCTATTCCCCCCCCCCCAGATAGGTGAAGGTAGTTGACACTAGGTGGACTTTCAGATTTAAACACAAATGATTACAAAGTTGTAAACTTAAGAAAAATCTAAACTAAGACTGCTCTGGCTCTTTGATGACAATGCTCTTGCTAGATTGAATTTTGGCCTGAATTGGAACATCTGTGTCATCAACTGGCTTCTTGCCCTTTTGATCTTTTTTTTTCAGCTCGTCAGCCCTTATCTTTTGTCTTTCAAAATAATGATAAGGCTTAGGGAAATACTTGCTAGGCTCCTATACATTAGGAGGTAGCTTCCCAAGTTTAGCCTTTCTTCTGTACTGAACTATAGCCTCTTATCTGGCTTCATGCTTTCTCCACTCTTGTTCAGAATACCATTTACCCCTCTCTAGAATATTGTCCTTTGCAGCTTTCCAAGCAGTCAGTATAATATTTCTAGAAGTTGGGCTCCACTGTTCAAAATCAGGCCTTAACTCTGCCTGTTCTCTGAATCTCTTCTTAGATAATTGAGCTTCTTGCTCTTTCAAAACTTACTCAGGCACAGGCTTATCTACTTTCTCAAAAATAATATTCATATTACCCTCAGGAGGGTTGTACTTAGATTGGACTTCTTGATGAATCATTTCAAAATCTGCAGGAGGATAAATGACTTGAGCAACTTCAGCAGGCTCTCCTCCAAAAATAGCAGGGTGAATGTCAGATTCAGACACATTATCATCATCATATAGTGGTGGATAGCCAAGTGTGGCTCTGATGCTATTGGAAATCCATTTAGCATGGTGAGATCCAGCTTTGACTAAAACCCTGTCCCCCTTTATGACTTCTCTAGCCACATGATCTCTCAGATCATCCTTCTGAAACATGACTTGTTTATCTATATAATTAACTCCATCTTTATAAAAGCCCATCAACTTCAGCAGCAGTCCAGAAATAACCTTTTGGGAATCTGTAATAGCAGTTTTTACAGCAGCCGTTCCTTCTTGTAATTGCTTGTCAAACTCAGCCTTGGCAGCAGTCCTTGCTTCAGTCTGAGCAGCTGCAATAGTCTTCATTTCAGTTACTATCACATTATGTGATTCAGTTAGATTGTCATTCATTCTAATCTGATTCTCAAGAACATATCCTTGTTTGACAGCCAAATCATCCACTTGAGTCTTTATCTTTTCCTGATGAGTAGCCAGGTAAACAACAGCATTTCCACCCTTGTGGAAGCAATCAGTCATTTCTTTCTTATTTTGATTCATCTCAAATCTTATAGATTTTATATCTGTAGCCAAGGAGAATTGGAGATCTTTGTGAGTTTCATCTATATACTTTTCCATTGCTACTCTTTGTTCATCCAATTTCACTTGCATCGATACTAACAAAGAACTATAATCAATTGATGATGCAGTCTGTGGAACAATGGTTTGCAGAGCCTTCTTGTAGCTTTGACTCCTTCTTTTGAAGACTTGTAGCTTCCTCTTCTTTGCTTGAACTTCAGCAGCATTCTCTGAATCAGATGTACTAGCTATATCAACTCTATCTTTAGGAGTAGGAGGCAATTCTTTCTCAGTCCTTGGCAGTTCCTCATCATTCCTTGCAGTCTCCTCCTGAGATCTTACATGCTCCCCCTCAAGATCTACCTTCCCCCCTCAAATATTGCTTTCTCTCCCACAAAAGTGGCCTGCTCCCCCTTAATATCAGGTCGTGCCAAATCAGGGAACAGCTCTTCTAGAGTAAACTCCTATTGAGTAGGGACTGGAGAGTTTCTATTCTCAGGAACATTACCAGCAACTGATGTGTCTTCCATGACAACATCTTGTGGCTGATCAACATCAATTAAAGATTCAGTCAATACTTCATCCTCAATATGAAAAATTGATTGATTAACTTCATGTAATACCTCAAAGATTATCTGAGTTGCCATTTCACTGTCTAGTTGAGTTCGCTCTTCCACATGTTGAGGCCCCCCTGGAGTGGATCTAGGTGAATAGGGCTAGCAGATGGTTGATCCCCCTGCCTCTGTGCATCTTCATTTCTAACTGGGGACCTTCCAGTATTATCACCTTCTTCCTTATTTGAACTGAAGAGTACTTGCTCCTCTGAACTACTGGAGGATTCAGGAGCCACTATGGCTTTCCTCTTCTTCTGTGGAGGAACTTCCTTCTCTGGAGTAGGCATGTCCTTTGTTAACACCCTATCCCACCTTGAGATAATCCTAACGTCCATTCTCCTCATGTGATTTATCTTAGAACCTGCAGCTTGGTTCATCACTTTTAGAATAGTTCCAGCTAAGTACAAACTCATAATCCTACCCAGATTGGGCTTCTTCAGACCTTTCTTAATTTTCTCAAAAATCACTGCTGACCAATCAGTTTTTAGTTTGAAAATGATCCTTGTCATTAAACTGAACATGTGAGCTGATATCCTATCATGCCCACCTGGCTTGTACAGAATCACCTTTCCTACTACTTCAGACAAGAACTTGCCTTGCATGTTCATGCCTTTCCTATTAAAAACTGATCCAATCTTCATGTTTGAATCTAGTCCACACCATTGCAGTGCCTCCCTTGTCTTAAATGTGGGTACATCTTCTTCCTCTTTATTTCTTGGTAGTTGTAGAACTTTTCTTAGACTCTTCTGGGTGAGTTTTACTTTTTCTCCATGGACTATGGATTTAATCTTGAGTCCAGTTTCATCAAAGGTAGCTGCACGAAAGAATTTGAGTACTTCCTTCTTCCAAATCTTGGTTTGCTCAGAAACTACATACTCCAACCCATTCTCTGTAATTAGGGTTACTACCTCCTTAATTTCTGATTCCGCGTCGTCAAAGGCATGTCATACTAGCTCATATCCTTCATTGACGTTTTCTTCAAGCTTGGGCGCCATTAGGGTTTAGAGAAATTTCGAATTGAGAAGAGAGAGATGTCGACATAAGGTTTTGGTCTCGAAACTATTGAGAACATGTCGGCAAACAATCGTGAAGACCTATTTATACCATTCTAAAAACGAAGGTGAAAGGGCGCGTCATAATACTCTTAATGTGTCGACACTGTTGAAAAGTGTTGACACTTACTTCTAATGGCTTGACATAAGTGTTGACTTCTATGTGTCGACACTAATATAGTCGACAGAATATATGTGTCGACACTAAAATGTCTGCGCTCGATGATTAGTCGATACTCCACTCGACGAATTCTGTGTTAATCCTAAGTGTCGACACCACCCTGGATGTGTCGACACCTACTCTGGATGTGTCAACACTATTTTCTGAAGTGTCGACACCACTTCTATGTGTCGACACAGACAACTCCTTGTGTCGACACTATTTTACTTAGCCAATTTTTATCAAACTATTCTAAGTTCAACATTCCTAATTCAATTTTGAGCTTATTGAATTTAGTTTCATCAAGGGGCTTAGTAAACATATCAGCTATCTGATTATCTGTTTTAACATATTCTAGGGAAATGTCATCTTTTTCTATATGTTCTCTAAGAAAATGGTATCTAATTTCTATGTGCTTAGTCCTACTATGTGAGACAGGATTATTGCACTTGTAGAATCACAAAGTAAAGGTGTTCTACTTACTTGAATACCATAGTCTACTAGCTAATGTTGAATCCACAAAAGGTGTGCACAGCAGCTTCCTGCAGCAATATATTCTGACTCAGCTGTGGAGATTGCCACACTGGTCTGCTTCTTACTGCTTCAAGACACTAGTCTTCCACCTAGAAATTGACAGGTGCCTGGAGTACTTTTTCTATCTTCCTTGCAACCTGCAAAATCTGTATCTGAATAACCTGTCAGTACAAAATCTCTATTCCTAGGGTACCAAAGGCCTAGATAAGGTGTGCCCTTAAGATATCTCAAAATCCTTTTTACTACAGTCAGATGAGATTCTTTAGGGCATGCTTGGTACCTAGCACAGACACATGTAGCATACATGATATCTGGTCTACTTGCAGTCAAATATAGAAGGGAGCCAACTATCCCTCTATACAAAGTTTCATCTACAGGTTTCCTTGCATCATCTTTGCTTAGAGACATACTAGATCACATATGAGTTTTCATGGTAGTGGATGAATCCATACCATACTTCTTTATTAACTCTAGGGTGAACTTAGACTGGCATATGGACAGGCCATCTTCAATCTGTCTTACTTGGAGTCCCAAGAAGAACTTAAGTTCCCCCATACTGCTCATTTCAAATTTATCTTGCATTAGTTTTGCAAACTTTCTGCAAAGATTACTTTCAGTAGATCCAAATATTATGTCATCTATATATATTTGGACTAGGATAATCTTTCCTTTAGATTCCCTAAGGAATAGAGTCTTGTCTATTTTCCCCCTTTAGAATTTGTTCTCAATGAGAAAACTAGACAGGGTTTCATACGAAGCCCTTGGGGCTTGTTTCAACCCATACAATGCTTTCATAAGTCTATAAACATAATCAGGTTTAAGAGGATCAACAAAACCTGAGTGCTACTCTACATAGACTTCTTCCTTTAGATTTCCATTTAGGAAAGCTGACTTTACATCCATTTGAAATACCTTGAACCCTTGATATGTTGCATAAGCAAGGAACATTCTGATAGCCTCCAGTCTTGCTACTTGTGCAAAGGTTTGATTAAAATCAATACCTTTTTCCTGCCTATATCCCTTTGCAACAAGTCTAGCTTTATTCTTTACAATAATTCCATTCTCATCCAATTTATTCCTAAAGATCCATTTTGTTCCAATAATGTTGTGGTCTTTGGGTTTAGGAACAAGCTTCCAGACCTTACACCTCCTGAACTGATTCAGCTCCTCTTGCATGGCATCAATCCAATGAGGGTCTAGTACTGCTTCTTCAAATTTCTTTGGTTCCACTTGTGATAGGAAACTGGAGTAAAAAACTGTACTCAGATTCCTGCTTCTTGTTTGCACTTCCTATCTTGGATCACCAATTATCTGATTGGCTGGATGATCCTTTAAGTGTCTATTTACTGGACGTAGTCTATCTTCAGGGTGAACATCTCCAGCCTCTTCATTAAGTTGCACCTCTTGGTCTTCTTCAGCATCTAGAGAATCTTGTACTCCCCCTGTACAGCAGCCACCATTTTCCACTTGCTGAGTTGCAGTAGAACCTTCTGTAATGGTAAGCTTGTCCATCCTCTCATCTATACCTGTAGAGCTGCATACACTACTTGGCAACTCACTGTTAATCAGTCTTGTTTCATCAAAGACTACATATATAGACTCTTCTACAACTTGAGTAATCAAGGTATAGACCCTATAAACCTTACTATTGTTGCTATACCCAACAAAGATCCCCTCTTGGGATTTGACAGCAAACTTGGTTAGATAAGACTTTCCATTGTTAAGTATATAACACTTGCAACCAAAGATCCTGAAATAGGATAAATTTGATTTTTTGCCCTTCACAATCTCATAGGGAGTCTTTTTGTGGCACTTGGTGATAGTAGCCCTATTGATTACATGACATGCATTGTTTACTGCGTCAGCCCAGAAATATTCTGGGAGAGAAGTGTCACTCAATAGTATTCTACCAACCTCTATCAATGTTCTATTCTTCCTTTCAGCAATACCATTTTGCTGAGGTGTTCTTGGTGAGGAAAATTCCTGAAAAATTCCAAATTCTTCACATAGTCTTGTCATACTTTCAGACTGAAATTCAGTATCATGGTAACTTCTGATTTTAACCACTGTACTGTCCAACTCATTCTGAATTTTTTTAACAAAACTATATAAGACACTTGAGGTTTCAGATTTTTGTCTTAGAAAGAACACCCAGGAATATCTAGAATAGTCATCTACTACCACAAATGTGTAGACCTTCCTACCTAGACTGTGAACTGGCATAGGACCAAAAAGATCCATATGCAAGAGGTATAGACACCTCACTGAATCCTTGTTTTCAAGGCTATGAAAGGTGGATTTGGTCTGCTTGCCTTTTTGACAATTTGATCATATCCCATCCTTTATACACTTAACTTGAGGACCATTCCTTGCTAACTCTTTGCTAAATAGTTGGCGAATAGTCTTATAGTTAAGATGAGCCAGCCACTTGTGTCATTTAACATAATGTGAGACTCTCTCTCATCAGCTACAAGACAAATAGGAGAAACATTATTCTCACACACAAAGTCAAGACAATAAACATTCCTCTTCCTATATCCTGTCAAAATGATCTTTTGATCATTTGACCTTTTGATATGACAATCATTCTTGACAAATGAGATATCATATCCTAAATCACTCAGTTGACTTATGCTAATGAGGTTATGTTTCAAACCCTTCACATAGGCCACTTGAATGATAGTAATCTGGTTACTAGAAATGTTACCAAAGCCTTTGATGATTACTTTCTCTGAACCACCAAAGATAACTTTAGGGCCATCCTTGATAGGTGTGTAGTCCTTCAGCAACCCCCTTGTTCCAGTCATGTGCCTGGAACATCCACTTTCTTAAAAGATCAGATGTTGGGGCACCAGGCATCTCTCTCTGGCTGGGCGAACAGCCTTGGTTCAAAGTTCGTTGGCGGCAATACCGCTTCACGCTATTGCCAATTCCCCCGTACCAGCATTGGTGCTAAGCAAAATTAATTCTTTTCTTAAAAACTTCCTGTGGAGTGGCTCAACCACGAGGGGCGCCATCCACTACCTCGCATGGGAGGATGTTTGTCGCCCAAAGGGCAAGGGGGGCCTCGGTATTAAAGATCTGGGAACCTGGCGGCAAGTGATCATGGGTAAGGTGGCTGCCCGTGTGCTCAGAGGGGAATGCAGTTTGCTCGGCCAAGTCCTCGGCAGCAAATATGGCCAGCAAGATCTCTACTTCCCCAAGAGAAATCACTCAAAAATTTGGAAATCAATCCGACTAGGAGCAAAAATTGTTGTTGATCACTGCTTCTGGATGGTCGGAAATGGCCTCTCAATCTCGACAATCAACGATACGTGGCTAGGCATGTTTCCGATTGCTAAGTGGCCTACATTCGTGAATAGTGCCGCCCTCCCAACGCAAGTTGCCGGATTGCTGGACAGAGATGGACAATGGGATGTCAATCAACTCACAGGTTTTGCTCCTGAACTTGTCCAATACATCATGAAACTACCTCGGGACATGGTCGGCGGGGGAGACAAGCTTGTCTGGGCGCATACCGAGAAGGAGAATATGATTGCCTCAGCCACATATGATGCTGAGCGCTTGCCATCTAATTGTGGCGGTTGTGGTATTTGGAAAATCAAATCCCAACCAAGAATGTTGACATTAATTTGGCGAGCAATCAACAACCTTTTGCCTACATATTCTTGGCTGTATCATCACCGACTCCGCGACAGTGCGGCATGCCCATGGGGCTGCGGTGTGGAGGAGAACATTGACCACATTATTGGGGGTTGTAGCTTCACAGAAAAAATTCGTGCCGAAGGAGCAAGATTGAGCATCCCACCGCAAATATTAAGCCAAGATTTGCTGGAATTTTTGCATGATACCAACATTCCTGAAATGGCCCCGTTCCTTGCATCAATTTTCTATTATATTTGGAAAGCTCGGTGCTGTATGGTCCATGGCGAGAGCTACATGCAGCCGGCTTCAATCATCATCAATGCTATCCAAGACTATTCGCACGGACACTGGACGCCCACATGTAACCACCAATCCACATGGACGTCCCCCCCCGTTGGATGGTTGAAAATTAACTTTGATGGTTCGGTCCTAGACAACAACTGCGCCGGGCTGGGCTATGTGCTGCGGGACGAGCATGGCGCATTACTCGCCGCGGGGGGGAAACCGCACCGCAGCAGGTCTGTGGGAGCAACAGAATTCATGGCTGCACTTGCTGGCCTTCAACTATGGAAAAGGCTCTCTCCCATTTGCTCGGGAATAATTATTGAAGGCGACTCAACGGATGCTTGCTCGCGTATCAATCGTATTTTATCAGGCTACTCAACCGGGGAGTATGAATCCTCTTTGGCAATGCTATTAAAGGACAGCCCACGGGTGTCAATCTCCATCATAGACCGTAAAGCGAACTCAGCTGCCGACCATGTTGCAAAGCTAGCTTGCCATGGCGACTTTTTGTGGGAAAGGGGTATGCCCCTTACCACGGTTTTTTCCCAGCTTTTGCTGCATGATGCTCAGTACTTGTAATTTTTTCCTGTTTTTGCTTATTATTAATATATAAGGCTATGCCCGAGTTCAAGGAACATCCACTTTCCAAGTACCATATTAGGGCATGGCCACTTGGACTCACCTGCAATAAAGACTAGTTAACCTTAGAACCTAAATGAGTTTTGGGTCCTTGGTTCAAGTTAGCCTGAAATCTAACAAATCTGCCTGTAGGTCTTCTCACAGGCAGACTGTTATTCTCCTTTACACTAGAATTGTGCCAACAATCTATGGCAAAGTGGCCTACCTTGCCACAACACCAGCACTCAAACCTGTTGTACCTTTGTTTAGGTACATCCCTAGCTGAATTATTTACAGCAGGCTTCTTGTTTTGTGCTGGGGCTTTGCCTTTAGATTTGGACCTAGCAGTCCAGGCAGGTTTTTTAAACCCTAATCCAGCCTTACCCTTTTGAGGTACAAACTCATCTATCAAGGGTAAAACAGATTTAGGTTTAGAAAAGCTAGCCACAATCTCTTTCTCTTTCTGAAGTCTAACCTCCAGATTTCTAATCTGATCATTCTTGAATGTGATTGTGCTCATTTGAATAACAGTTATGTTTTTCAATCTGGTAATTTCATTCAGTTTTTGATCTAACAACTTCTCTGAATCTACTGCAGCCAACTTAAGACTAGCAATCTCCTTTGCCTGAGTTTTGGCCAAGGTTTTGCTTTTCTTCAAGGCCTGCAACAAGTCTCTATATTCATCAATTAACTGATGAATATCTTCTTCAGATTCAGACCCACCCACATCACTTGATGCAGATGTATCTGACTCTGACTCAGTACTATAAATTGAACTAGAAGAACAACTTTGTACCTTACTTGGTCCAGGCTGATCCTGGATCTTGTCTCCTTCAGATATAACCAACAGTCCCTTGCACTGATGGTCTTCATGCTCATAAATTGAGTTCATTAGCTGCATAAACTCATCTTCTTCCTCTTCAGCAAATAATCCAATGTAGGCTTCAGCTTCTGATTCTGTTTCTGAAGATGACTGGTCTGTCAGACTCTTGTCTTTCTTAGCAACAAAGGACTTTTCCTTTTTGCTCTAAAACTGAGTCTTCTTTTTGTCAGCTGACTCCTTCCTCTTTTCAGGACAGTCAGCCACTTCATGTCCATATCTATTGCAGCAATAGCACACAATCTTTAAAGATGTAGCTTTGCTTGGCTTGGACCTGCTTCTGTCATTCCTAGATGACTTTCTCTTCTGATAGTAGTCATCTTTTGGCCGAGAAGTGGAAGGCTTAGACCTCCACTGCTTCTTATTTAAAAATCTTTGAAAGTGCCTAGTAAAAGCAGCAAAGTCTTCATCACTTTCACTGCTATCAGAACTCTTGCTATCTGAATTATCTATGACAGCCTCAGCAATTATTTTAGGTGGAGATGGAGACTTGCTTCTATACTTCTTAGTGGCTTCAGTTTTGAGGGCCACAGACTTTTCCTTGTGCTCCACTCTAGTGTTCTTCTCTTCCTCCTTTCTAACCATTAACTGCATCTCATAAGATAGCAATTTACCAAACAAAGTTGGAGGAGGTATATCAGCAAGTTTGGCCACCTCCCTAATGGCACAAATCTTGGGGTCCCAGTCCTTAGTCAGGGATCTTAAGAACTTGTCATTCAGCTCATAGTTGATAAAGTCTCTTCCATAGGACATCAACTCATTAACAATCCTATAGAACTTCTTGTAACATTCTGTAATGCTATCAGACTTTCCTTGTCTGAAGATTTCATATTCCTGATTTAACATTGACTTCCTATCTTGTCTTACTTCCTCTGATCCCTCCATATACACTATTAATGTGTCCCACATTTCTTTAGAGGTTTTACAATGAATTAAGTTCTGAAATGTTGAATCATCAATGGCACTAACAATTATATTCTGGGCTCTCTTGTCCATAGTGGCCAGGATGATTTCATCTTTAGTCATTTCAGAAAAGTCCTTGGGAGTTTTCTGATTTGCATCTAGAATGGATATCTTCATTGGTACATATGAGCCTTCTTTGACTGTAATATATATCCTTGTGTCAGAAGCTTCCATAAAGAGTCTGACCCTCTCTTTCCATATGTCAAATATCTTTTTTCTACATATTGACAATTTCATTGACCCCAGCTCCTTGTGATTTTCACCTGAACCCATTTTCTTGATTCTTTCTTGATTCTTAAATCTACCTTAAGGATCTTACTCTGACTGTTAAGTCCTTTCTTGAGCAACCTCACTTTGATACCACCTGAAAGAAATAGTACCTAACCACCTAGAGGGGGGGTGAATAGGTGTAATTCCTGTTTTTCTTCTAAGGCAGAAAAGCTGCTCTGATATTAACTAGAAATTACAAAGTCTACTGCTAACACAACACATCAATCACAGCAATAAATATTCACAAAGTGCACACAGATTTTATAGTGGTTCCCCAAGGTCTGGGTACATCCACTTTCCCCCTTCGCCTATCTAGTAGTGTACTAGATTCGGCCTAACTTCTGCACTTCTCCTCAGATCCTCAGATCTTACAGCTCAGAACCCCAAATAGGTTCCTACAACTCAGAGTGTCCCCACTCCTATAACTCAGGCAAACTGCCCTACCTCAGCCTTCACCAAGGCCTACACTCAGAGAACACAGTCTCCTACAACTCAGGCACAAAGCCCTACCACTCAGTCTTCAACAAGACCTACACTCAGAGAATAGATTCTCCTACACTCAGGCTCAAAAGCCCTACCTCAGCCTTTATAAGTTTAGGCTTACAACTCAGATCCCTTAGGATCCTACAGAAAATAATGTTTACAAAGTAATTAACCACAACCCAGATAGAGATAGAAAGGTTGGCTGGATTCTTGATGAGTTCTTGGAAGAACTTTGCAGAGATCAACCTCCCTTAGCTTTCTTCAAAGCTTCTTGAATCTGAACTCAGTAGGTTTGAATCTTCTGTGAATTTGATCTTCAATCACCTTCTGACTTAAGATCCAAATATCAATCTGAATCTTTCTTTGCAGCCTGTTTCAGCAACTGCTCTTCTTAGATGGAGCTCTCTCTCTCCAACTTCTTCTAGATCTTCTGTCGAAAATCTTCTGTATAATTACTTCTCTCTTAGTTGTTGTTAGTTGGTTGTGATTGATCATCTCTTTCTGTTGAAGGAGAAAGCCTTTATATAGTCTTCCTCCATGGTAACCGGCTGATCCGGCTTCTAAAAACCTTCTGACAGCTTTGACAGTAGCAGTAGACCGGTTGAAATGGCAGCTGTCAGGTCATCCAGTCACTTCTTGAAATCACTGTCTCTGTCTAAAATTGTCGAGACTGATCTTCATTATGTGTCGACACAAATAGACTAAGTGTCGACAAAAGTGGACTAAGTGTCGACACTAGCCTTGGTGATGTCGACACAACTCCTTGTGTTGTTGTAACAGCTTCTCGACACTGCTTCTTCAGAATGTGTTGACACTGATTCTGTGAGTCGACACAAGCCTTCTGTTGAATGTGTCGACACTGATTCTGTGTGTCGACACAAATACTTCTTTTTTAACACTTAGTTGAATTCTGTTGTGTGTCGACACATCTCCTTTGTGTCGACACAACTTCTTTTGTTGTTGATACTTGCTGAGTGTCGACACAACTCCTTTGTGTCGACACAAGTACTTCTTTTACTTTAACTTTGTTGAAGCTTGTTGAGTGTCGACACAGCCTCCTGGTGTCGACACATTTGATGTTGACAAGCTTCTCTGGGTGTCAACACTGCCTCTAAGTGTCGACACAATTTATGCTGACAATTCTTCAGTGTGTCGACACTGCCTGTATGTATTGACACATTTCTTCTGGTGTCGACTCTGCCTTTCCTGGTGTCGACACAATTTACTCCAAGTGTCGACACAGCTTTTCTCCAGTGTCGACACAAGCCTTCATAAGTGTCGACACTGCTTCTCTAGGTTCGACACATGGACTTAGAAACTTTTTTGCATGTCCTGCAATTACTTAACCTGCACATATAAAATCAAAACACATCAAATACAACTTTATGCATATCATTGAGTAGGGTGAGGCTTCTTCAAATCTGGTACACATTTTCCAATGTACCCAACACCTTCAAGGCAAATGCAGTAGCCCACTCCTACGATGGAGCAGGTACCTCTTCCAGAGGTTGAGCCGAGAAGAGTGGAGCAGGTAGTAGTAGAGCCGTTGGTGCCAAGGAGGTCAACCGAGAGACAGCTCAAACATGTCATGAGCTTTAATCCTCCGGTATTCTCGGGGTTGGGAACCCCATCTCAGGCTGAAGACTGGCTCTACCGTGTGAAGAGAGTCTTGACAGCGACGGAGACAGAGGAGTGGCAGATGACCACTATAGCTACTTTCCTGTTGGATGGAGACGCTAGGCTGTGGTGGGAGGGTTTGGAGCTACATCTATTGATAGGAAGTCAACTTACGGACGTCTCGATGGAGGAGTTCTCGAGATTGTTCTTGGCTAGGTACCTCCCTTCGACGCAGAGGATAGCTTTGGAGAACGAGTTCCTGAAGTTGGTTTAAGGAGAGAGTAGCGTGGATGAATATCTCCACGAGTTTACTCGATTGAGTCGATATGCTAGCTCCACCATCGTGGGTGAGGAGCGCAAGACGAATCGATTCTACGAAGGGTTGAGAGATGATTTGAGGCTACTACTCTCGGGGCCGATGACGCAGGGTTTCTTGACCTTGGTCAACACGGCTCGGTCCTTGGAGAAGGACATGAAGAATGTTCAAGCGAAGAAAAGCTTGGGTGACAAGAAATATGGGTTCAAAGTGCCGACTACTTCAAAGTCCGGCTATCAAAGGTTCTTTAAGAAGTCTAGGACTTTGGGTCCAACTCCTTCTTCTGGCGCTTCTAGGGCGACTACGGGTCGGACCCCTGGTGCATGCTTTACTTGTCGAAAGCCGAGGCACTTTGCCCACGATTGCTGGAGCGGATGTCCCAAGTCCGAAAGGAAGCCGGGAGAAACTTATGAAGAGAATGGCAAGGCGGTGGAGTCAACCACGTCCCATTATGCTCCGGCCCAACCGAGGGTTTATAATCTTGGCCAACAGGAGGCCATCAAACAGGCGGATGTTGTGACAGGTAAAATTTAAATTTATAGCAAGTTAATCTTTTAAATACTTGTTATGTGCTTGTTACCTTACCACTGCTTGTTTAGGATTTGTTTTGATTTGTGAGAATCCGGTAAGAACACTCTTTGATACGGGAGCTTCACACTCCTTCTTGTCCGAATGATTTATATCACGCATCGGAGTACCTTCTTCGATGGTAAAGGATAAGTTGGATGTGCTGTTACCGAATGGGTGTTCCATGCGCGCGGATAAAATCAGCGGTGTTAAGATTCGCATTGGGAATCAAGAGTTTGATTTG
The DNA here is from genome assembly GCA_039583875.1 of Platanthera guangdongensis. Lineage (NCBI taxonomy): Eukaryota > Viridiplantae > Streptophyta > Magnoliopsida > Asparagales > Orchidaceae > Platanthera > Platanthera guangdongensis. The sequence continues at coordinate 62,307,025 of CM077162.1, read as the reverse complement.
CAAGCGTCGTTACTACCATTGGTGGAGTTCGACGTTATATTAGGCATGGATTGGCTCTCGGAGAAGCAAGCCTATATTGATTGTGGTCGCAAGGAAGTCAAGCTGGGAGAAGGTCGTGAGACGACTTTCACGGGCTTGAAGAGGTCGAGCAAGACGTTGATGTCTGCTCTTCAGGTGGTGAAGGCAGTTCGTGCTGGTGTAGAGCTGTTCTTTACTCTAGTGGAGGTTGCAAAGCCAAAGCCTACGTTGGATAGTATATTAGTGGTAGCTGAGTACCCTGATGTGTTCCCCGCAGATCTTCCTGGAGCCCCGCCTCAACGGGAGATAGATTTCATGGTTGAGCTAGTGCCAGGTGCAAAGCTTGTGTCACGATCTCCATATTGGCTAGTGCCTAAGGAAATGGCGGAGCTGAAGGTGCAACTTCAAGAGTTGTTGGATCAAACGTATGTGCATCCAAGTTCTTCGCCTTGGAGCACGTCGGTCATCTTTGTTAAGAAGAAGGACGGAAGCTTGAGACTATGTATTGATTATCGGGAGCTCAACAAGTTGACGGAAAAGATCAAATACCCGATCCCCCGGATTGATGATCTATTCGATCAGTTAGTCGGGTCGACGGTGTACTCAAAGTTGGACCTCAAGTCCGGGTAATATCAGCTGCGTATAAGGGAGAGTGATATCCCGAAGACAGCGTTCAGTACGAGATACGGGCATTACGAGTTTACGGTCATGTCATTTGGGCTCACTAATGCGCCGTCAGTGTTCATGGATTTGATGAACAGGACCTTCAGGGAGTACTTGGACCATTTTGTGATCGTCTTCATCGACGATATTTTGGTGTACTCGCAGAGTGAGAAAGATCACTTCAGGCATCTTCATTTGGTTTTGGAGACGCTAAGGAGGAATCAATTATACACCAAGTTCTCGAAGTGCGAGTTTTGGTGGTCCTCAGTGGCGTTCCTCGGTCATATAGTGAGTGGGGAAGGTATTGCAGTGGATCTGGCGAAGATTGTTGCGATACGGGAGTGGCCTGAGCTTTCTACGGTAGCGGAAGTCAGGAGCTTTCTGGGGCTTGCCGGCTATTATAGGCGCATCGTAGAGAACTTCTCGCGGATAGCGTTACCTCTCACTACTTTGACGAGGAAGGAGCAGAAGTTCGTTTGGACGCCGGAGTGCACGCGAGCTTTTGAGGAGTTGAAATGTCGGTTGACCACGGCGCATGTGCTGAGTTTGCCGAGTGGGATCGAAGGTTATGAGATTTATAGTGATGCTTCGGGCAGCGGTTTGGGTTACGTGCTACTGCAACATGGAAGTGTGATAGCTTATGGCTCGAGACAGCTGAAAGTGCGCGAGAGGAATTATCCGGTCCATGACTTGGAGTTAGCGGCCATGATTTTTTCCTTGAAGCTGTGGACGCATTATTTGTACGGTGTGAAGATTGATATCTACACCGATCACAAGAGCCTGAAGTATTTGATTGATCAGAAAGATCTGAATATGCGGCAGCGTAGATGGATGGAGTTCCTGGGGGACTATACATTCAAGATCCACTACGTGCCTGGTAAAGGTAATGCGGTTGCAGACGCTTTGAGTCGCCGGGCCCCAGCTCAAGCCAATTGGCTGTTGGTTCATGACGAGCGGTTGGTTCGGGAGTTAGAGGCGTTGGAGATCTTTTGCGTTGATAAGAAATCAAGTGCTGAAGCAATACTGAATTGGACTGAAGTCCAATATGACCTGGCTGATCGGATTCTGCAGGCGTTGGATATGGATGTCCTCATGAAGCAACTCATGATAGAGGCTCTGGATGGGTCAAATTCCCAATATGAAGTTGTTGATGGATTGTTTTGAAAAGGCGGTCGTCTTTGCGACCCAAGCGTGGGCAGTTTGCGGGTGGATTTTTTGTACGAGGCGCACCATACCAAGTACTCGATTCACCCAGGGAGCACAAAGATGTACCGTGACGTTAAGAAACTGTTTTGGTGGCCGGGTTTGAAGAAGGATGTGACGCTCTACGTGTCGAAGTGCCAAACTTGCGCCTTGGTGAAGGCGGAATGCCAAAAGCCGGGAAGATTTCTGAAGTCCTTGCCTATTCCGGAGTGGAAATTCGACGACATCACAATGGACTTTGTGCACGGTTTGCCAAGGTCAAAAAAGTGGAATGACGCCATCTGGGTGGTCGTAGATCGGCTAACGAAGGTGTCGCATTTCATTCCGCATAGGAAGGCTGATCCAGTGGAGAAGTTGGCAAAGTTATATGTGGATAAAATAGTGCGGCTTCACGGTGTGCCCCGCAGCATCGTGAGTGACCGATATGGGCGTTTTACGTACAATGATTGGAGGCTAGTGCAGCAAATGTTGGGAACAAAGTTAAAATTCAGCACAGCCTTCCATCCGCAAACAGATGGGCAGACCGAGAGATTCAATAGGACTATGGAATACATGCTCCGCATGTGTGTCTTGGACTTTGGAAAGCAATGGGAAGACCATCTTTATTTGGTGGAATTTGCGTACAACAATAGCTACTAGGCGAGTATTCAAATGGCGCCCTTCGAGGCCCTTTATGGTAGAAGATGTCGCACGCTGTTGTCGTGGTTGGAAATAGGTGAGTCAAAGTTGTACAAGCGTCAAGAGGTGGAGGATGCTACTTCATTGGTGCGAACCATTCGAGAGAGGTTGCTTATCGCTCAGGACCGGCAAGCGAAGTACTATAATGCCAAGCACAGGAACGTGGAGTTCGATGTGGGCGACTCGGTGTACTTAAAGATCAAGTCGTTCAAGGATGTCTCGTGGGTGCGGCGATTGAAAAAGCTAAGCCCGAGGTACCTTGGTCCATTTGAGGTTCTGGAGCAGGTTGGTGAAGCGGCTTATCGGTTGAAGCTATTGGTGGAGCTTAGTAGTCTATATGATGTATTCCATATATCGGTGCTACGGAAGGCGGTGCAAGAGCCTATGCAAGTGATCACGGTCGATCAAGTGCCGATTAACAGTGGGTTGACGACAAAGGTCAAGCCCGTGCGCATTGAAGACTCGGAAGTCAAGCGGTTATGCAATAAAAAGATCAGGATGGTCACGGTCCGATCGGACAATTACGATCGAGAGGAGCTCTCTTGGGAACACGAGCAGACTATGCTTGACGAGTATCCGGAGTTGTTCCGCTCAGGTACAATTTAATTTTGTACTTATCTTTTCTTTATGTAATTTCGTTGACGAAATTCTTTTAAGAGGGAGAGAGTTGTAACGCCCCGAAACTCAAAAGAGCGACTGGTGACGAATATGTACCAAATTTGGAATTTGGCAGGGGTATATGGCCTGGGACACAAGCGTGTCCCAGGGCGTGACGGGGTAGTTCAAAGATCTGGCTTAACGATCAGGCAGAAATCTGGGTTCGACGATCGTCGAGCAGCGGTCGACGATCTGGTCACAATGCTGCGGTCGACGATCTGTTGATATTCTGGGTTCGACGATCGGGCCAGCTATCTGTGTTCGACGATCAGGCCAGCCATATCCATTCAACGATCGGGCCGTGGGTTCGACGATCGGGCCGCGTGTTCGTCGAACAGGCAGTTTTCTGGGTTCGACGATCGGGCCGTGGGTTCGACGATCGGGCCACGCGTTCGACGATTTGGCCAGATATTTGCGTTCGACGATCTGGCAGCGGTCGACGATCTTGGTTCGACGATCGTCGAGCGCGGGGCGGATTCTGGCATGTCTGACTCGGTCGACGCGGAGTGTCGACACAGATGTTTTGGCGGGATCTTGTCTTAATGTCCCGACACAATTGGATTGGTCGCGGACGTGTCCTGCTCTGGTTGGTGAACCATGCGGTGTTTAGCCCCATTCATCCAGGTCAGACCTGGATCATAGCCGTGTGTTTCCTTTTGTGGGATCCGACGGCTGGTTGGTAATCCGATTTGGTTATATCTGAGTACAGGGTTTCAAAACCCTTATGTTTCTGTCGTATTTCTTTGTCTAAATCCTAGAGAGAGGGGAGAGCAAAGGAGAAAGAAGAAGCTTAGATCCAGTCTTTGAAGGAGTTTTAGAGCTCCAAATCGCGAGCCGACTTCGGATCTACGAAGACAAGGAGATTGCGGTGCTTTTCATCCGTGTACATTTCCATGGCGCCAAAGAAGAACGCTAGGGTAACGATTCTCTACTTGAGCATGTGAAGCTCTCCTTCTTTTGCATAGGAAGCCCGCTATTGCGAGTTTGCGGTGAGTGTGAGGCATTCCTTCGGGTAGACATGAATAGTCCTCGTTGTTTAGAGTCCTTATTCGAGAACGGACATAGGCATGATGTGTGAAGCCTACCCGGACATGTTGGTCTGGATTGGAGATGTTGCATTGCATAAATGCCGGAGAAGACTCCGTGCGAATGTTTGTTTTTCGGGTTTTCTACGTGGTAGATTGCAACAGTGAGCCTTGGGGATTAACCCTAAGGTGCACCCGAAAAACTAGGCGGATGCGTGATCTTGCCAACTTGGTGGCCTGGGAGCCAACTTGAACATAACCGGGTTATGTGAAATATATGTGACAGAAACGGGACTCGGGAGAAGTTTGACCTGCGCATATGTTTTAAATTAATGTTGCGATGTGAGCACGGGTTAGATGGAACCGTACCCGTTCTATGTCGTTCGGTTAGAGTCGTTGGCATAGATGAGGGTCTTCGGCGGTCTATGGTTTAAATTACCGTGACCCATGCCGGGAAGGCAAATTGCTCATTGTTTGGTCGTCCAAAGGGATGGTGGTGAGTCGGCGGACTTTGCCCGTGATCACCGAGAATGTGCCCTGAGTGCACGGGGTGTGTGGTCGTGCGAGCCTACGCCTGTGATGTAGTGATATTACTATATTGCTCATTTATACTAATAAAATGCAGGGAAGGATTGTCGCTGCCCCGAGTTGGGGGCGGGATCGTTATAATTTGGTCAGCATTGCTGACCGTTGCTTTTGTTTGCCACCGTGCGGTGGATTGTGCTTGCAGGTGCTGCTGGACCGAGCGGTCAATAGCGACTAAAGCCCAAATTGCGAAGCCGGCCCTCGAAGGGCTAATTGGAGTGTTTTACTTTCTTTTGTTCATGTATGACCGGCCTGCGTGCCGTGGTATGGAAAACATGTAATATGAGTAAAACCATTTGTAAGGCCTTAAAGCCAGTACTTGTGTATGTACTTCATTCCTTCTTGGCTTATTAGTGGACATTCATGCTTGTTGCTGGGTTCTTTTAATTGCAACTTATAAAACTGCTTCCGCTAGAATGCTCTGTGTAGGACGTTGGATTGGTTGGATGGTTTCCATTGAGTAACCACCCGGTCTGTCTGTGGTCTATGACGTCGGGCCCCGGTCGGACCTACTGTTATATGCTATGCGACGGATAGGGGGTGTTACATGAGTGATCCACTCAACGCCTCTATACTTGGGCAGATATCCTCCTGTGTAGGCGTTGAGTGAATTCCCTTTACTCAACACTTCTAGACTTAGCCAAATTTCTCTTCAGTAACACTGTGGATTTGACTGCTTGAAGTTCTGTCAACGCTTTTAGCCTCTAAGCGTTGAGTGAACTGCCTTCACTCAACGCTTCTGGACTTTGCCAGTTTTCTGTTTTCCCAGCATCCTTCCTTGAGTCTAACCACAGAGCAATAGACAACCTGCATATAATGAACTTAGACCATGCATCAGATGAAAACATGTGTATGCCGTTGACCTGTGAGTCTTCTTCAAATCTAGGACATTGTGATCAATGGACCCAACAGGGTGAGGTCAATTTGATGTGGTGAATTCAATTGTATATGAATTGACCTAGATTGTCTGATGCACCGTGGTGTGCACTTAACAATTTTTGTCCTAATTCAAGGAAACCTAGATCACCTCCTTGCCCTAACTCACAAACCATGTCATAACACTATAAAGGGGTCTAGAAGTATTAGGGATGTTACACTACAAAATTCTCTAATACCTCAAAGGGACAATATGCCCTAACTCACAAACCATGTCATAACGCTATCAAGGGGACTAGAAGTATTAGGGATGTTACACTACAAAATTCTCTAATACCTCAAAGGGACAATTTATTTTGGCATCATATATATTCAAAATTCTAACTCGTCCTTAAGGGGCTATTGCGCCTGTGAATGGGGAGGGGGACAAAGAAGATCGAAAAAGCATCAGAGGCTATACTTTCTTTTCCGACAATAACCCCATCTCATGGTCCTCGTGCAAATAGAAAACGATGGTGATCTTGTCTACTGTAGCCGAGTACATGCATGGCCTTCACAAATGTCATATGTGACCCGATAAGGTAAAAATCCAACTTGAGAAATTCAAACTAACTGAATGTAATCCAATTTCAAGCCTTGTGACAACCAACTCGATATTGAGCAAAAACATAAAGCCAACTAACGTTCTCGTAGAAGAGTACAGAAGCATCGTTGGCTTCCTTATCTATTTGACAAATCATGACCTGATATTGAGAATGTCTTGAGTGTTATCTCTCCATTCGTGAGCAATATCGCCTCTGAGCACATGATCACAACCCCAAGAATTCTTAGATATCTAAAAGGTACTAAGGAGATTGGACTTACCTATGTAAAATGTGAACATCCTGTGTTGATAGGATACGCGGAGAGTGACTGGGGAAGTTCACTAGAAGATAAAAAAAAGTAAGAGTGGGTATGCCGTCATCTTGGGATGAAATCCTACATCATGGTCATCAAAAAATAGAAGATAGTATATGTGGTGGCATGTGCTGCAACATATACTGCCATCTGGCTAAGAAGATTACTGAGAGATCTCACTATCACCCAAGAATATTGAATTACTGGACTTTGGTGTGACAATCTCTCATTAATCGGGATTGCAAAGAATCCCATTTTTCACAATCAGGCAAAAAACATTGACCTAAAATATCACTTCCTAAAAGACTTTTAGTTGATGCTCAGAAAGTTAAACTCGGCTTCTGCCCAACTGCCGAACGGGAGGCAGACATTTCGACCAAATCATTGCCTGCTCAAAAAATCTACGAGTTTAGGACAAGACTGTTTAAGCCTCCAGGAAGGTGTAGATACAATTAATGCATGATACAATGTTATAGTTGGAAGACGAGGAGATGAGAATTTAGGAGGAAGATTGATGTTGCGTTAGGTGCTGCTTATCACAACTCATTTGCTCCGTTGAGGTTGGACAAAAATATCATTGTTATAGAATGTATGTTTGGTATGACAAATGTTACTACCATTATCAAAAAAACTAATTTAGGGCATAAGATTTTGATATGACAATGACTTTTTTGTCCAACCTCACCGAAATAAATAAGTCATGATAAGCTGCGCCAAACGTAACCTGAATGAGAGAAGATGAGAAGAATTGAAAAAGCCAAAGCATCCTCTAAAAACGCCAGACCGGAAGAAAAGGAATAATTAATTATGTTGTAACGAATGTATGGAATGCCATGAGTCCAGTTTTTAACTATATAAATGTATGATTGAAATTTTGAATGCCTAACATGAAAGAAATTTTCAAAGATTAGTTCCCTATTTTTATTGGAAGTTGTTATTCGCTAATCATAAATATTTATTCATAGATCAATTTTTCATATTTATAAATCACTATCTGCAGATCAAGTTTAAACTTTAACAATCAATGTCTTTTTTCTCACGAGTAGGGCCAGACAATGAAGGAACATCTTTGTCAATCTTTTGAGCCAATATCAGGGACAAAATGATGAAATTCACGTAAAAATGAAAAAAAATCACGTCAAAATAGAAAAATTCGCGTCAAAATGGTTACACTTATGTCAAATTGTTGGAATAGAGTCATCGACATAGGCTCAAAGGTTGTCAAAGAAGTTCCTGCATCATCGGGGCTTGCTCGGGAGAAAAAGACATTAATTACTAAAGTTTAAAGTTGATCTACGGATAATAATTTATAAACATGAGATTTTTGATCTATGTATAAACGTTTATAATTTATGAACAACAACTACCTTTTTTATGCCAATTGTTGAAAATCTCACAAGCTGATCAACCGGTAGTTCTACTACCATGCAAAAACTTCTAGATCTATCTAGCTGACCACTTGATCAAGCGGAAAGCGGGAACCAGTCGCAGAAACACTCCGACCATAAACTGAGCTAAGTAATCAGAAACAACACAGAGCAACCACAGATCTTGTATTATCAACTATCAACTTTAAAAGGCTAGGTATACATGGCGAGACATGATTTCGCCAAGTACAATAGAGAAGCATACAAGCAAACAAGAAACTTCAAGCCGGGCAGACTGCCCTAGAGACCGTCGAGTCCGCCGAGTCGGCTGAGACCGCCAAGTCGTTGATGCTACACCACTGATCTACGGAGTCCACGAAGTCCGCAGACTACCCCTTATTCTACTGAGACAAATGCTCTGCAAGCCGCCTTCGAACTGAAAGAACAGACCGCCTACTCCGTGAAGACCGGCGAACAGGTTATTGAACTTGAGCTTCAATTGCTGGAGAGAAAACTGGCTGGTCGCAAAGTGCGACCTACTGCAAACCGTCGATTGTAAACCTCAAGCTCCACTACTTCCTGACCGCAATACGAACCAGACTCCTTGTTTCACAGTGCTAGCCGCACAACCTGCAAATAGCAACCAGTTAATCCTTCTCAATCCGCGCGGACTAAAAAATCGAGACCGCAGCAATTAACCCGCGCTCAACTTACTATTCATTCAGTTACTGTTGAAGTGACGGGGGGTCCTATTTATAGGCAGGGTGAGTGTGGTCGCTGCCCTATTGTATAGAATCACCACTCACAGCTAGCACACAATACAGTCCACCGAGTCCGCAAGGACAAGGTCGGACATCAGCCGATTCGCCAGGCACCAAGTCAGGAAGCCAGTCCACTACTTGGTGAACACCGCACCAGTCCGCACGCTGCATAGCACGTAGACACATCAACAGCCCACATATTGCACCAGTCTGCACGATACACGCGGACACAACACCAGCCCGCACAGCTCGCGAACACCGCACCAGCCGCATCACCAGAGATCAAGGGCATGGACCAGTGTCGATCTCACGATCTCCAAATACAGTTCGCCACAACGTACTCCGCGAACTCGAACAGAGTCCCACACATTCCTGCGGATGCACCACCAATCTGGCCAGTTACTTCAAGGAACAGCCAACAACAGAACCACAGAAAGAACTTACAGAACACCATCATCAAGTCGTAATAACAGGCCGCCTAGGCCGCACCACTAGTCCACTCAGGTCGCACCATCAGATAACCCAGACATCACCATCAGTGCGCCTAGGCCACTCGGTCTGGTAGATCAACCTCCACTTTCACTTCACAATTTTCAACACTCCCCCTTGAAGAGAGAAGTGGTGATCAAGTCTAGCAGTCCTCGTAACCATGTAAACAACACCTTTGACGATGGCTTTGTGAAGATATCTGCGATATTGTCCTCATTTTGCACATGCTCCACCATAAGAGATCCCTCCAACACCTTCTCTTGAATGAAGTGGTGCTCAATCTCTATATACTTGGTCCGTGCGTGACAAATTGGATTATTCACCAGTTTTACGGCACTTTCATTGTCACCGCACAACAGAGTAGGACAACGCACTTCTTTATAAACATCCTCTACTAGTCTCCTGAGACAGATGACTTCCCGAGCTGCCAAGGCTGAAGCCTTGTATTCTGCTTCCATAGTAGAGACGGACACCGAGTCTTGCTTCTTGCTGCACCAAGAGATACTGCTTGATCCACAAGTGAAGACATAATCGGATGTTGACTTCTGGTCGTCTGAATCTCCCCCATAATCAGCATCCGAGTATCCATAAAGAGTAAAACTCATGACTCTCCTGTAATGGAGACCCATATCAGAAGTGGCCTTCACGTACTTCAGGATGTTCCTTGCCGCCATCAGATTAGGCTTCCTAGGTTTCGTCATATACCGACTTAATCGGCCAACCACGTAAGCAAAGCCTGGCCTTATAAGCGTCAAGTAGATAAGACTCCAAACTAGAGCCCGAAACACCAAAGGATCCGGAAGAATCCTCACCTCATCTCGCCGAAGTTTGATGCCCAAATCAAATGGAGTAGAGCTACTCTATCTCTCCTACATGCTGAATCGCTGAACGATCCGTTCCGCATAGACCTTCTGGGACATGAGTATGTCGCTCTCTTTCGTCTCCACCTCGAGTCCAAGGAAGTGGTGGAGTTCACCCAATGTAACGCCCCTGATTTTTCGATGATTTTATTTGAATGGGCAACGTCATATTTATGACGTCGTGACGTTACTTTTAACGTCAAGTTGACGGCGCAATGTCGTTAAGGCATTTTCGCGTCCGTGCGGTCGAGTCGGCCGAATTCTTGTTGTAATGAGAAAAATTTTTGCATTTGGAATCTAAGTTAAGTGATTTTGGACTTGCTCGTCAAGTTTTGTCGCAATCAGAGCATTTTTGGAGTCTCGCCGCGCGATTGAAGTTTTGGATTTGTTTATGTTCGCCGTATACTTTGAAGATTAATATCTCGGGAATGGCTCATCGGATTTTGGTTTTGACTTCGCTGTTGTGTTCGTAGCGTCAGTGTTCGTCTACGGTGCGAGTTTCGTTCAATTCGGCGCGCATTTGGGCCTCCGTTTTGAACTTGTGTTTTCTTATTCAAAAATATATAAATATGATTATTTTAATATTAAAGTATTATTAAAAAAAATATTATTCATTCATATAGTTTGATCAAAAGGGTAGATTTGCAAAAAAAATTGTTATTTTTCATGCAATAACTACTCGTGTAAATTTTTTTCCTGTCTCGTGTTCATGGAAATAACTACTTGTGTTATTTTTCCTGCCCTCGTGTACGTTCTCTATTGATGGAATTATCTACTCGAGTATATTATTTCTGCCTCTCAAGTGATTCTTCCTCCCTACTCGAGTAAATTTATGGACCTACTCGAGTGAATTTATGGACCTACTCGAGTTGTTCTGTTCAGTCTGAGTTCAGGCACCGTTTGGAGGGTCACAACGGTGTCGTATTAAAAAATGATCAACATGAAATTTGTTCGTCTTGCCGAGATCTACAACTTTCATGTTGGACACTTCAATTTGAAACAATCTTCAACCTCTATTTTCGATTTTCCCGAAACTGCTCGTAAATAAGACGTATGATCGATTTCTACTCGAGTACTTTTGATCTACTCGAGTACTATTGTTTTATCTCGAGTATTATGGTTTTTTTCTCGAGTAATATTGAATCCTCTCGAGTCCAACTGATTTTACTCGAGTAGTTTAAGTTCCTCTCGAGTACTTTGCCCTCATATACTCGAGTAGTCTTATTCATCTCGAGTAGTTCCCTGTTATTTGCGTTCGGGCGCCGTTTGGAGTGTCACAACGGTGTCGTATAAAAAAATGGTTAACATAAAATTTGTTCGCCTCGATAAAATCTATAACTTTTCATGTTGGACACTTTTCGATTTGGAGTCAGCTTAGACCTCTATTTCGGGTTCCCGCGAAACCACTCGAAATAACCCGTTTTTTTGACAAATCTTTTTATAAACATTATATATATATATATATATATATATATATATATATATATATATATATATATATATATATATATATAATATATTCTTAAACTTAGGTTTTAGAACCGAACTTCATCTTCTCCGTTATTTTTTCCCGAACCAGAGCAACGAGCGAGAGAGAGAGAGTTTCTTTTTCGTGAACCTTCTGGTGGCCGCCGACGGTGCTCCGGTGCTCAAAATCTTCAACCGAATATAGATCCGGAAATCTCTCGTCGAGAGCTACGCCATCGTGGTAATATCTCCCCCGTTTCTTGAGATTTCTCGTTAGGGCTTTTCGGCCCTAACCTCTTTTTCGGTCGTTCTTGTTCAGATCTCAACTCCTCCCGCAATCTTTTGCCCCGATCTACGACGTGAAGTGATTCAGAGAACTTTTTCGGTTAAACCAAGGTAAGTGGTGGTTTCTCCTCGTTTGTCCTTGTCTGATTTGATGGTAACGACTATGTTTTCATGTTCTTTAAGATTTTCTACACTTGTTCTTCTAAATTATTGTTATGATTAACCTTCTCAATGATCACATGATATTGTAATGTTTTGTCATAGTGAACTCAATTTTTTGTCTGAATATGTTTGATCATTCTTGATGTGTCTTATTGATGGTTTAAACGCCTTATTTATCGTTATTGATCGTATTAGAGTTTAATTAGGTTTGTAAATCGTTCATAAGGGTTGATCAATCATGTGTTGTATCTAGTATGTCAAGTACAATCTGACGAGCCAAATCTCGAGATATGTGGTATTTTCTTGGTGGTTTTCTTGATTGCGGGAGTTAGTGGACGATTCTACCTCCGCAGTGTTAGTTTCCTTCATTAGTGCCATATGGAAGTCTACCTGGTTTTTGAGTGTCTACGGTGTATAGTGGAGAGTATGAGACTCCGTCGCAGTTAGACGGATTTTATATTCGTGTGGGTGTGCCCAAGAGTGACCACCTCGCCAATGTTTTTGTGTGGTGTGTCAACGAGTGACCACCTCGCTCGTGTTTTTGGGTAAAGTCGACCACAGGTGCCTAATAAAGATTTTGTATTTCTTTCTTACGAATTATTCATGTTGTCACCTTATAGCCTCGTGCGTTTGGTGTACTATTATTGTACATGACGAATCACGTAAGAGTTCTTTTTCATGATGATGACTTGTTCCTCTTTTTGTACTTTATTTCAGTACTGTTGGTCTTGGGTTGGTACCCCTTTTACCTTTGTTTATTTGGGCTTATTAATTTCTGCCAACATTTGTTCCTTCTTGCTGAGGTGTTCTGTCTTTGGAATGCCTCGGGTTCAGAGCAGTAGCAGATAGCAGAGCTGGTTTTGGAGTTTCTGGGCGGCTGTGTTGGTCGTGGTTGTTGCCTCGCCTTAGCGAGGTAGATTGTTGTTTCTTTTAGTTACTGGTTCAGACATACTTTTCTGTATGTGGGTTCGTGTCAGTTTGTTGACGCCCACAATATTGTTACTTTTAGATACTTGCTAGCTGCTTATTTCTCTATATGTGGATGTGGACTACTTGCTCTCTGGGAGGATTTATGTTAGGAATGCATGTTAGGTATTTTTAAGAATAAAATCTACTACTACTACTACTACTTCATGCACCGCATAATTTTAAAAACTCTAACTTGTTATATTTAATGACCGTAAAAGCTATCTTTACTACTATTATAAATTTGGAGTCTTGCATAGCATGAGTTGTCCTTTGGGGACGTTTATACTCATGTAGGATGTTCGAGTCAATTTAAACAAGTATTTTTCCGCAGCATATAACTATATTGTGATTCGTGGACTAAATGACCACTAAGACTAGGGATACGGCTAACTATTGCACTTAACTGATTTTTCCCTCAAAATTACAAAAAAAAATTCTTCATGATTAAGCAGGTGTTTGCCTGAGCGTCCGCAGTTATCCCCGGCTGACGTGGCATCATGACGCGCATTTTCCCTTACTCTGATAAGTTATTATATGCGGTGAAAATGCGGGTTGTGACAGTTGGTATCAGAGGGAGGTTGCTTGACAATTGGTCAGGCAACCTTCCCTTATTAGTGTTAGTGGTTTAGTGACATTTCATACACACACCGATGTGTCATCAGTACGCCTTAGCCGAAGCATAGTCACTACACTCATAGTATGATGAGAAGTATACGGGGCATATTATGTAGTATGAGATGCATAATATGTGTTTGTATATGGATCCACCATAGGTGGCAACATGTGACACTTATGTAGTATGGGATGGATAACCACCATCACATGGGTGCCCATTAGCATGTTTTCTTTTCTCATTGCATGTGATGTTATGTACTGTGGGATGCATAACCTTTCATGTGTACGCCGCTCATGCATGCATTAGGGCCTTTTTTAGAATGCAAAACACTGCATACATTGCATATCATCGCATAAGCACGCGTGCTAAGTTAAGGTTTACATGATGACACATGTACACACATGATTTTAAATAAGAATAAAGAATACATGCATTCATGTCATAGGCACAAAAGTCAATAGGATGAGAGGATATCATACTAAGTAGGACATAATATCTTTATAAAATCTCAGAGCAAGTTGCAGCATAAGCAAGTGTCTTATATGTATGGTCTGAACTAGTTGAGTGGCTTTGTTGTAAGCTAGGATTTTGATGAGTTGTCTGTTTGCTTTTTAGGATGCCATCAAAGCGTCCTGCGATGAGGTTGACTCCCCAGTCGGAGGGTGAGTCATTAGGTGCGCAAAGCGATACGATTATCGAGAGACTGCGTTAGAGTAACGAGGCTCTGTCAAGGCAATTAGTTGCGATGCAATCGCAAATTGAGTCTTTATTGTCTGCCGCTCCCGCGCAACAGCCTTTAGTGCAAGAGCTTGCATTGGACCAAGCCGTGCCCGATACCCCTACTCCTCTGGTGCCCCCGATGGAGATACCACCAGAAATGTATTTCATATCGCACTTCCAATGATTGGGACCTCCCACCTACGACGGGAGTGCCAACTTTATGTTTTTAGATGATTGGATCATCTCCATCGAGGAGATATTTTCATATTCCGGAATTCTAGAAGCCCAGAAGGTGATGATTGCAGCCTATTAGTTAAAACGCCTGGCTAAGAGTTGGTGGATTCGGGAAAGAGAGAGTCTGAAGTAAGGCTGTTCCTAGGAATCTTTTAAGAAGATGTTGCTGAAGAAGTTTCTACCCTCGGTCGAGCAAGACTGCCTGATGAATAACTTTCTGCATCTGAAGTAGAGACAGCTCACCGTGAGCGAGTACGAGATTGAGTTTAGCAAACTGAGTAGGTTTGCTCCTGATTTGGTATTTTCTGAGGAGGGTAAAGTGAAACATTTCTTGGGAGGATTAAGAAGCGATGTCCAGCAGTTGACATGCGCTTACCGAGCTGAACGTTATGCTGAAGCAGTGGAAGCCGCTTTGAAAGTGGAGGCGATTGAAAACGCTAAGAACCGCAGTGCTGCTGTGAGGAAGGGGAAAAGGAAAGGCGTTGAGGACGGTAGCGGCAGGGCATCTGGCCTTTCTTAGAAGAAGAAAAGTAAGGAAGTGTGTAGTTTCTGTGGTCGTCCTGGCCACCCTTATGAAAGATGTTTCAAGAGGACTGCCACCGTGAAGCAGCAGGTGCACGCCATCCAAGGTGCACCAATGGGAGAGCTAGTGTGCTCATTCTGTGCAAGAAAGGGTCATTATGTGAGTCGGTGCTGGATGAAGGAAAGGATTTGCGTCCAGTGCGGGCAGAAGGGACACCAGAAGTCTTCGTGCCCCCAGGCTCAATCCCCACTGCAGCCTGCCCCACTTCGAGCTCTATCGCCGCCACCAAACCTTGATAAAGGAAAAGGAAAGCTGAACGTGATGACCAGCGAGGAAGCTCAAACCTCTACACAAGTGATAGCAGGTTAGCCTCAGTTTAATTTATCATTATTGTCCTAGTTATCGTTTGTTTAGTTATGAATGCTACGGTTTTAGGGGAGTTTAAGGTGCGGAATAGGTGGGCGCGCGTTCTTTTTGATTCGGGTGTCACTCATTCCTTTGTGTCCTGGGGGTTTGCTGATAAACATCGTCTAGATGTGGATCAATTAGGAGACTCCTTCAATATCAAGCTCCCTTCCGGTGATTTGGTGATATCTAATCAAGGAGTTCTGAGATGACCTATTTATCTTGGCAATTTTCTAGCCTTTGCGGATCTGATGATTTTAGATCTGGCTGATTTCGACGTGATTTTGGGCATGGACTGGCTGTCTAAGTATGATACGGTCATTCAGTGCAAGGCTAAGAGATTGGATTTCAGGATGGACGACGACCAACCTATGAGCGTCTATGGATTTCAGGACAGAGTTTCCCCTGTCATTTCTGCGGTGCATGCTTGTCGTGCTATAGAGTCTGGTTGCAAGGCGTTTTTAGTTTCTATTTCTGCTCTGGAAATAGCTTCTATTACACCACGTCTTGAGGATGTCTCGGTGGTGCTAGAGTTTCCAGATGTCTTTCCTGACAGTCTTCCAGGACTCCCTCCTGAAAGAGAGATAGAGTTTGTGATAGATCTCGAGCCAGGTACTCGCACGATTGCTAAAGCACTTTATCGTATTGCTCCGCGTGAGTTGGATGAATTGCGTACTCAGCTCGATGATTTGCTCAGTTATGGTTTTATTAGACCAAGTTCTTCTCCATGGGTTGCTCCTATTTTGTTCGTCAAGAAGAAAGATGGATCGATGAGGCTTTGCATCGATTATAGGGAATTGAATAAGGTAACCATTAAGAATAGATATCCCCTACCAAGGATTGATGATTTGTTCGATCAGTTGCGTGGTATCTCGGTATTTTCAAAGATCGATCTTCGCTCAGGCTACCACCACTTGAGAATTTGTGAGGCAGACATTCCCCGAACCGCATTTCGTTCGCGGCATGGACATTATGAGTTTTGGTGATGTCTTTTGGTTTAACCAATGCACCCTCTGCTTTCATGGATTTGATGAATATGGTGTTTAAGGATTTCTTGCACCGATTCGTTATTGTGTTTATAGATGATGTCCTGATGTATTCCCGCAATGTTGAGGAGCATACTCAGCATTTGCGTTTGGTTTTGTCGACCCTGAGGGAGCATAAGTTATATGCGAAGTTGAGCAAGTGTGAGTTCTGGCTACCTCAGGTGTCCTTTCTGGGTTATGTTGTAAGCAAGGACGGTATTTCTGTAGACCCGACCAAGATTTCTGCTGTGATGGAATGGGAGAGACCTTCTACACCTAAGGAGATTAGGAGCATCTTAGGCCTGGCTGGCTATTATAGACGATTCGTGGAAGGATTTTCGGTGTTGTCTGCTCCTCTAACTAGACTTACTCAGAAGAATATTGCATTCATTTGGAGTGATAAGTGTGAAGAGGCTTTCCAAGAGTTAAAGAAGAGACTGTGTACTGCCCCAATTTTAACCTTACCTACTGAAGGAATTGAGTATGTCGTGTATGTTGTTGCATCACACATCGGACTTAGTTGTGTTTTAATGCAAGATGGTAAAGTGATCGTGTATGGATTGAGGCAACTAAAGACTCATGGGAAAAACTATCTTACGCATGATTTGGAGTTTGCTGCTGTAATTTATGCGCTGAAGCTTTGGCGACACTTATTGTATGACGCGTTGTGCAAGATCTATACGGATCATAAGAGTTTGAAGTATGTCTTCACTTAGAAGGAACTAAATCTGCGCCAGCGTCGGTGGTTAGAATATGTGGCTGATTATGAAGTGAAAATTCTTTATCATCGAGGAAAGGCCAATGTAGTAGTCGATGCTTTGAGTAGAAATACCGCTAAAATTTTTAACCTGTCATTACAGTCCTTCGTAGAAGAATTTTTGTTGATGTATATTGAGGTTGGGAGTAGTACTGTGTCTGCTAGTCTAGAAGCAGAAGAACCCTCTTGGATTTCCCTTACTCGAGCACATCAGAAGGATGATCCAGATTTGTTACACCTCCGGAATAGAACTGTGAAGGGCGAGCTACCTGATTTCTCTGTGGATGAGTTGGACACCTTGAAGTATCGGGGTAGATTTTGTGTCCCCGCCTTCGGCGACATTCGGGCTAAGATCTGTGCTGAAGCTCATGGTTCCAGTGTAGCCTACCACCCTGTTTCCACTAAGATGTATAAGGATCTAAAGCAAATTGTTTGGTGGTCAGGGATGAAGAATGATACCGCGAAGTTTATATCAGAATGTTATACGTGTCAGCGTGTTAAGGCTGATCATAGAAGGCCTTGTGGTAAATTGACACCGCTTGATATTCCAAGTTGGAAATGATAGAGTATTTCAATGGATTTTATCACCGGTCTACCAAAATCTCCCCGTGGGCACTACCCTGTTTGGGTGATAGTTGACAGATTGATAAAGTGTGCTCACTTTGTTCCATTTAAGATTGGGTATTCGATGAAGAAGATAGCTGAGCTATATCTTGAAGAGGTCATCAGGTTACATGGAGTGCCTGTTAGTAATGTATCAGATCGTGGAAGATATGATCAGGTGTTATATTTTGGATCATGGTGGTGCTTGGGATGAGCGTCTCAGACTCATGGAGTTTGCATACAATAATAGTTATCAAGAGAGTCTACAGATGACCCTGTTTGAGGCCTTATATGGGAGACGTTGTAGAACTCCTTTGTTTTGTGCTGAAGTCGGTGAGAGATCGTTGCTAGGTCCGGAAGCCCTTGAAGAGATGAATTATGCCGTGACTCATATTCGAGAAATGCTCCGTGTGGCTCAAGAGTGCTATGAGAAGTTTGCCAATCAATGAAGGGTTGATCTGGAGTTTGCCATTGGAGACTTGGTTTTTCTGAAGGTTTCTCCGATGTGTGGAGTTAAACGGTTTGGAAGGAACACAAGTTAGACCACCGGTATGTGGGACCTTTCCAGATTCTTGAGCGCATCGAAGTGTTTGCTTATAGGCTGGAGTTGCCTGCAACCTTCTCTGGTGTCCATGATGTATTCCATGTAAGCCAGTTGCAGAAGTGTGTTCGTAATGATGGTCAAGTCCTCGACTCGATGCCCCAGAATCTGCCCAACCTTACGTATGTGGAAGAACCTATTCGTATTCTGGATTCTCAATAGCGTGTGTTGCGGAGAAAGACCATCCCTATGGTCAAGATTCTTTGGAGAAATCAAGACGTCAAGAGCGCGACGTGAGAATTGGAATCAGCAATGAGAGAATCTCATCCGCACCTCTTCTCTTAGTTTCGGGTATGTCGTTATGTTTGATTTTATCGTTTCAATTTGGTTTTGGAGTTGTGTTAAGTTTCGGGACGAAGCTTCTTTTTAGGGAGTGTGACTATAACGCCCCCGATTTTTCGATGATTTTATTTGAATAAGCAACGTCATATTTATGGCGTCGTGGCGTTACTTTTAACGTCAAGTTGACGGCGCAATGTCGTTAAGGAATTTTCGCGTCCGTGGGGTCGAGTCCGTCGAATTCTTGTTGTAATGAGAAAAAATTTTGCATTTGGAATCTAAGTTAAGTGATTTTGGACTTGCTCGTCAAGTTTTGTCGCAATCCGAGCATTTTTGGAGTCTCGGCACGCGATTGAAGTTTTGGATTTGTTTATGTTCGCCATATAGTTTGAAGATTAATATCTCGGGAATGGCTCGTCGGATTTTGGTTTTGACTTCGCCGTTGTGTTCGTAGCGTCAATGTTCGTCTACGGTGCGAGTTTCGTTCAATTCGGCTCGCGTTTGGGTCTACGTTTTGAAGTCATTTTTTCTTATTCAAAAATATATAAATATGATTATTTTAATATTAAAGTATTATTCATTCATATAGTTTGATCAAAATGGTGGATTTGCAAAAAACATTGTTGTTTTTCATGCAATAACTACTCGTGTAAATTTTTTTCCTGTCTCGTGTTCACGTAAATAACTACTCGTGTTATTTTTCCTGCACTCGTGTACGTTCTCTATTGATGGAATTATCTACTAGAGTATATTATTTCTGCCTCTCGAGTGATTCTTCCTCCCTACTCGAGTAAATTTATGGATCTACTCGAGTGAATTTATGGACCTACTCGAGTTGTTATGTTCAATTTGAGTTCGGGCACCGTTTTGAATGTCAAAACGGTGTCATATAAAAACCTAGTCAACATGAAATTTGTTCTTCTCGACGAGATCTACAACTTTCATGTTGGACACTTTTCGATATGAAACCATCTTCAATCTCTATTTTCGATTGTCCCGAAAGTGTTCGTAAATAAGTCGTATGATCGATTTCTACTCGAGTACTCTTCATCTACTCGAGTACTATTGTTTTATCTCGAGTATTATGGTTTTTTCTCGAGTAATATTGAATCGTCTCGAGTCCAACTGATTTTACTCGAGTAGTTTAAGTTCCTCTCGAGTACTTTGCCCTCATATACTCGAGTAGCCTTATTCATCTCGAGTAGTTCCCTGTCATTTGCGTTCGGGCGCCGTTTTGAGGGTCAAAACGGTGTCATATAAAAACATGGTCAACATGAAATTGTTCGTCTCAACGAGATCTACAACTTTTATGTTGAACACCTTTCAATTTAGAGTAATCTTAGACCTCTATTTTGAGTTCCCATAAAACCGCTCGAAATAACCCATTTTTTTGACAAAACTTTTATAAACATTATATATATATATATATATATATATATATATATATATATATATATATATATATATATTCTTAAACTTAGGTTTTAGAACCGAACTTCATCTTCTCCGTTATTTTTTTCCTGAACCAGAGCAGCGAGCGAGAGAGAGAATTTCTTTTTCGTGAACCTTCCGGTGGCCGCCGACGGTGCTCCGGTGCTCAAAATCTTCAACCGAATATAGATCCGGAAAGCTTTTGCCGAGAGCTATGCCATCGTGGTAATATCTCCCCCGTTTCTTGAGATTTCTCGTTAGGATTTTTCGTCCCTAACCTCTTTTTCGGCCGTTCTTGTTCAGATCTCAACTCCTCCCGCATCCTTTTGCAACGATGTACGACGTGAAGTGATTTAGAGGACTTTTTCGGTTAAACCAAGGTAAGTGGTGGTTTCTCCTCATTTTTCCTTGTCTGATTTGATGGTAACGACTATGTTTTCATGTTATTTAAGATTTTCTACACTTGTTCTTCGAAATTATTATTATGATTAACCTTCTCAATGATCGCATGATGTTGTAATGTTTTGTTATAGTGAACTCAATTTTTTGTCCGGATATGTTTGATCGTTCTTGATGTGTCTTAATGATGGATTAAATGCCTTATTTATCGTTATTGATTGTATTAGAGTTTAATTAGGTTTGTAAATCGTTCTAAGGGTTGATCAACCATGTCTTGTATCTAGTATGTCAAGTAGAATCTGACAAGCCAAATCTCGAGATATGTGATGTTTTCTTGGTGGTTTTCTTGATTGCGGGAGTTAGTGGACGATTCTACCTCCGCAATGTTAGTTTCCTTCATTAGTGTCATGTGGATGTCTACCTAGTTTTTGGGTGTCTGCGGTGTATAGTGGAGAGTATGAGACTCCCTCGCAGTTAGACGGATTTTATATTCATGTGGGTGTACCCAAGAGTGACCACCTCGCCCGTGTTTTTGGGTGGTGTGTCCACGAGTGACCACCTCGCCCGTGTTTTTGGGTAAAATCGACCACAGGTGCCTAATAAAGGTTTTGTATTGCTTCCTTACGAATTATTCATGTTGTCACCTTATAGCCTTGTGCTTCTGGTGTACTAGTGTTGTACGTGACGAATCACGTAAGAGTTCTTTTTCATGATGATGACTTGTTCCTCTTTTTGTACTTTATTTCAGTACTGTTGGTCTTGGTACCCCTTTGACCTTTGTTTATTTGGGCTTATTAATTTCTGCCACCATTTGTTCTTTTTTGCTGAGGTGTTCTGTCTTTGGAGTGCCTCAGGTTCAGAGCAGTAGCAGATAGCAAAGCTGGTTTTGGAGTTTCTGGGCGGCTGTGTTGGTCGTGGTTGTTGCCTCGCCTTAGCGAGGTAGATTGTTGTTTATTTTAGTTACTGGTTCAGACATACTTTTCTGTATGTGGGTTCGTGTCAGTTTGTTGACGCCCATAGTATTGTTACTTTTAGATACTTGCTAGCTGCTTATTTCTCTATATGTGGATGTGGACTACTTGCTCTCTGGGAGGATTTATGCTAGGAATGCATGTTAGGTATTTTTAAGAATAAAATCTACTACTACTACTACTTCATGCACCGCATAATTTTTAAAACTCTAACTTGTTATATTTAACGACCATAAAATCTATCTTTACTACTATTTTAAATTTAGAGTCTTGCATAGCATGAGTTGTCCTTTGGGGATGTTTATACTCATGTAGGATGTTCGAGTCAATCTAAACAAGTATTTTTCCGCAGCGTATAACTATATTTTGATTCGTGTACTAAATGAGCCACTAAGCTGAGGGATACGGCTAACTATTGCACTTAACTGATTTTTTCCCTTAAAATTACAAAACAAATCTTTCTTCATGATTAAGTAGGTGTCTGCCTGAGCGTCCGCAGTTATCCCTTGCTGATGTGGCATCATGACGCGCATTTTCCCTTACTCTGATGAGTTATTATATGCGGTGAAAATGCGGGTTGTGACACCCAAGTCCTTCATCTGAAATCTTATAGCTAGCTCTTCCCTGAGCCTAGCCACCTCCTCCTTAGAGTTCCCCGTAATGATCATATCATTCACGTACAACAGCACCAGGACTAGAAGCTCCCCCTTCTTCTTGACGAACAGGCTTGAGTCTGAATTTGAAGCAAGATAGCTGCAGAACTTGAGGTATTCTGTAATCTTCCCACACTAGGCTCGAGGAGCCTGCTTCAAATCATAAAGGGCTTTTCGGAGCTTGCAGACGTAGCCCGGGTGTTATTCAGATATGTAACCAAGCGGCTGATCCATGATGATGTCCTTGTCGATCTCCCCGTAAATAAAGGCGTTCTTTATGATCAGCTGTCATATCCTCTAGCCTTTACAAGCCGCAAAAGCTATCACCACTTATACAGAAGTCATCTTCACTACAGGACTGAACGTCTCCTCATAGTTCTCGCGGTACTGTTGCAAAAACCTTCGAGCTACAAGGCGAGCCTTGTATCACTCGATGCTTCCATCCGCCTTCTTCAGCTTATAGGCCCACTTGCAAGTTACAGGAGTAATGCCATCAACCTTGCGCTCCAAGTCCCAAGTTTCGTTCTTCTTGAGGGCAGTCATCTACTCATCTATGACATCATCCCACTCCTTGACTCTGGTGGCTTCTTCAAACTTTGAAGGCTCCCGCTCATCCAGGGGGCCTGCGAAGAAATAAGAGACAAAGCTCACTGTGTTTCCTTAGCAATACCGAGTTGCTGGCATGTAGTCCTCTTCGATCTCCAAAGAGTCTGCTCCTTGCTAACCATCTCCGCTGCTTCTTCAGAACCAGCTCCATTCTCGGGCACACTTGGAGCGTCGCTCCCCCAGCTTCCTAAATTGGAAGCTTCTGCCCCAGAGCTTGAAACAACTGGAGCTCATGTTGACACAGGCAGCTCCACCTGAAGATCTTTAGCAGCTTCCTTCTACCCTTCATCAACCCTGCTCTCCTGCAGCTCAACAAAGCCACCTTCATATGACGTCAGCTCATCAAAGACAATGTCTCTATATACAAATAACCTCCTTGTCACAGGATCCATGCACTTCCAGCCCTTCTTTCGCTCATCATAGCCCACAAAGACGAGCTTCCTCGCCTTTGCATCAAGCTTGGTCCTCGGTGCATCCGGGATGTGAACATTGCAGGTTGATCAAAACACCCAAAAGGTGTTCCACGCTCAGCTTCTCCTTGCACATCATTTAAATGGATACTTCATGTTGATCGGACTCAGAGGCATCTGATTGATAACATAGGTTGCACAGGTCATTCCTTCTGCCCAAAAGGACCTAGTAATGCCCTTTGCATGAAGCTAGCACTTGCAAGTTTTCGTCAAGTGACGGATCTTCCTCTCCGATACTCCATTTTATTGTGGAGTATGAGCAAAAGTAAGATCTCTCTGGATCTCGTGCTTCCTGCAGAAGTTAGAGAACTCAAATGAAACAAACTCACCACCGTTGCCCGATCTGAACTTCTTAATCCGCAAGCCAGCTCGGCCTTCCACCAGCTCCTTGAACTCCACAAACAATTGGAAAGATGATGACTTCTCCTTCATGAAATACAACCAAGTGCATCTTTAGTAGTCATCAATCAACACAAGCATGTATCTGCTGCCTCCAAGACTAGCGGTAACAGTTAGTCCCATTAGATCACCATGGATGCATTACAATGGTGCCTTGCTTCTCGTTTGTGACTTATCAAACGAAAGGCGATGAGTCTTACCGTACCGACACCCCGCGCAAAGATGGCTATCTCCATAGGACGACAACCACGGCAAGCCTTTCAAAAGACTCTTCTTCGTCATAGCTTTCTGCTTATCCATCCCAACATGCCCTAGTCTTTCATGTCAGATAACCACGCTATCGTTGGCCCTCATCTGATCAACATAAGAGGTTGTTGATAAAACAAACAATTCTCTTACTCTCCTCCCTACATGAGCAACATCAGTCTTTACCACTGATACGTTGCGGAGAAACCTTACTTATATTAGGCTAAACAGAACATGATAGCCCGCGTCAACTTCGTTGGTCACCGAGAAGAGGTTCTTCTTCATGTCAGGTACGTGATACACACTCCTTAATGTAAGTGGACCCTGAGCACTATCTAAAGGAACTACACCCTCCTTCTCTATAGTATGAATAGAATCATCAGCTGTAATAATAACTTCATTACCTGAGAATGCTTGCAGTGATAAGAACTTCGACTCGTCTTCAGTAAGGTGATGACCACACCCTGAGTTAACTATCCAGTCATCTTGGTAGTCGACGGTGAAAAGAGCAGGAACACACGTGCTTGTCAAGAATGCTCCTCCCCAACCGGCTTCCTCAGCACTAGAACCAGCTCCCTCCTTGTCTATAACATAACCAGGCTGCAGCTTGACCTTGCAGTCGCGCTTGAAGTGTCCTGGCTAATTGTACTTGTAGCACTTCAACTCCTTCTTCCAGTTCTTCTTATGAGAAGTGCTCCTCTCTTGCTGATAGGAAGTTAAATGCCCATCCTCAGCAGCGGGCTTCTTCTTCTTCTCCCATCTCTTATTCTTCTTCTTCTTCTTATCAGTGAAGAGAGCTTCACTACCTCCTTCAGAGATAGTCACCCCGGCCATCTTCCTATCTAAGCTTTCCTATGACGCCAGCAGATTTTCCAACTCCAGCAAAGATGGCTGAGTCGCCCATCCTTGAACGGAAGTCACAAAGGCCACATACTCCTTCTACAACCCGCGAACTATGTGCCTCTTCAACTTAGCTTTAGAAATGGGCTCATCAGGATCCAATTTTGATATTTCAGCGCACACGTCCTTCATTTTGAGGAAGAACTTCGAGATAGATACATCTCCTTGAGTTACCTTAGTCAACCTATTCTCCAAGAACTGTAGCCTCGTTACATTCTTCTTGTTGAACAAACCATCAATGGTTGTTCATATCTTAACAGCAGACTCACATCCTAAGATGTGATCAAAGAGCTCCGGTAAGATAGCGCGTTTGAGATCAAACTCTGCCTTTACATTAATCTTCCTCCAAACTCTCACCTGCTCAGCAGAACTAGTTGCGGCAGTCACTTCTTTCTTGTCGTCACCACCGACGACCTCCCACAACTCCTTGACTAGAAGATAGCTCTTTATACAAGACTTCCACTTCTTGAAGTTAGTCGTTGTAAGTTCAGTTCCAAGAACCCTTGCGTAAGCTCCTTCTATTGCACCAACCATTGATCACTAGCTTCCAGAAGTGCAGAGCACAACTGAGGTTGATCACTGCTCAAGCCATTATTCCCTCTGATACCATGTTGAAAATCTCATAGGCTGATCAACCGGTAGTTCTGGTACCAAGCAAAAACTTCTAGATCTATCAAGCTGACCACTTGATCAAGCGGAAAGCGGGAATCAGGCGCAAGAACACTCCAACCATAAACTGAGCTAAGTAATCAGAAACAACAGAGAGCAATATCAACTTTACAAGGCTAGGTAA
This sequence comes from Platanthera guangdongensis, assembly GCA_039583875.1. Lineage (NCBI taxonomy): Eukaryota > Viridiplantae > Streptophyta > Magnoliopsida > Asparagales > Orchidaceae > Platanthera > Platanthera guangdongensis. Next base: position 62,281,432 of record CM077162.1, on the reverse strand, counting down.
ATATTACGAGACATGATTTCACCAGGTACAATAGAGAAGCATACAAGCAAACAAGACTCTTCAAGCTGGGCGGACTGCTCCAGAGACCGCTGAATCCATGGACTCCGCTGAGACCGCCAAGTCGTTGTTACAGCACCCCTGATCTACGGAGTCTGCGAAGTCCGTTGACTACCCGTTATTCTGTTGAGATGACTGATCTTCAAACCTTCGACGAACTAAAAGAACATACCGCCTAGTCCGCCGAGACCGGCGAACAGGTTATTGAACTTGAACTTCAATTGCTAGTGAGAAAATTAGCTGGTCGTAAAGTGTGACCTACTGCAAACTGCCGATTTTAAACCGCGAGCACCACTGCTTCCTGACCACAATTAGAACCAGAATCCTAGCTTCACAGTGCTAGCTGCACAACCTGCAAATAGCAACCAGTTAATCCTTCTCAATCCGCACGGACTAGAAAAACGAGAAAACAACAATTAACCCGCGCGTAACTTACTGTTCATTCATTTACAGTTGAAGTGACAGGGGGTAATATTTATAGGCGGGGTGAGTAGTGTGGTCACCGCCCTTGTGGATAGAATCACCACCCCAGCTCGCAGCTAGCACAACACAACCCTCCGAGCCTGCAAGGACAAGGACGGACATCAGCCGATTCGCCAGGCGTCAAGTCAGGAAGTCAGTCCACTACCCGATGAACAGCGCACCAGTCCGCACGCTGCACAACACAGAGACACAGCAATAGCCCACATACTGCACCAGTCTGCACACTACACGTGGACAAAGCAACAACCCACACATCTCGCGAACACCGCACCAGCATGCCATACGAGTCCACGACCAACAGACACAGATTGCCCAGTCAAACAGTGGACTCTGCTGACTTTGCGAATACCCTGGACTTATCACAAAATGTGAACAAGTCCAGCAACCTACCAAACACCTGGCGCGAGCTCGGCAGAAATGAAGCCAGATCGCCAGCTCCAAAGACAGTCTGTCACCATGAACGCGGTTATCACCAACTATATCACCAGAGATCAAGGGCATGAACCAATGCCGATCTCGCGATCTCCAAACATAGTCTGCCACAACGGACTGCGCGAACTCGAACAGAGTCTGCCACATTCCTGCAGATACACCACCAATCTGTCTGGTTACTTCAAGGAACAGCCAACAACAGAACCACAGGCAGAACTGACATAACACCATCGCCAGGTCATAATAACAGGCCTCCCAGGCCGCACCCACCCAGGTCGCACCATCAGATAACCCAACCGCACCATCAGTCCGCCCAGGCCGCTCGATCTGGTCGATCAACCTACACTTTCACTTCACAATTTTCAACACCAATATTTTTCATTTTCACTAGTTCTTAACTTCTTCCCAGTTTTTGCTTTTCATAATTTTCATTGTCCTGCGGATAGTTTCCAACCAACAATTTTCTTGTTCATATAAGCAGGCAGGTCCTTAGGCCTTTGCTTGTCTCCTCTTCCAAAATGCATACTTGTAGCTTATAATTTTTAGTTTCCATTCGTTTGTGCGTAATTGTCTTTGTCCAATTGATATTGGAGATTAAAATTTCAATTCTAGCGTTCGTCGCGAAGAAATGTATGTGGGTATTGACTTTATGTGGAAACCCATGACTTTGAATTTAAACTAAAAAAAATCAAATTGTCAATTCTTACCTCCACCCATGAATTTTCTGCATAATCGAGTATTTTTGCTAGGGCATGTGTTTTTCAGCCCTTCCACGCATTTTTCGTCTGGTCTCTGTGCTTTTTGCTGGGAGGGAATTTTTCGACTGGGCGGGAGTTTTTTGCCAGTGTGGGAGTTTTTTGGTACGGGCACCCATTTTTCGCACGTGCACGCATTATTTGGCCCTGGCAGAAGTTTTACGCATGGGCAGATATTTTCCGTGGGAGAGCGCGTTGTTGGAGCAAAAAATTGGGCTCAACGAGAGTTCAGACCTAAGGGGGTAGCTTGCACCTACTCCCAAACTTGGGCTCCTGACCAGTCATTAGGAACCAAAAAATTGACCATGTGCTGGAGCGTGGAGATCCCACCACGCACCCAGAAGATATCTAGAGAGCTTCCCCTCCCAAGCCAAAAGCTGAGTTGGGCACCTTGGAGGGCTTATGCAGCCAGACCAAAATAACACAAGGAGAAAGAAGCTAAGAAATGAATTGTCCGCCCTCCTAAGGTGCTTACAGTGTCAATTTATAAAATTCTAAGACTTGGTCTACCAACAACGTAATTCCGTTGTTCCATTCTTCTATATGCAGCCCAATTGAGTCTGTCAACAGCGTAACTCCGATGTTCTGAGTGGCTATTTGCAGATCTTCAAGGGAATCCAGGTAATTTTACCCCTACACCCTATTGGGGGAGTGGCCAATTGTTAGAAGTGAACAAAAAACAAGCCGAAAGTGGAGCTAAAACAAACCGGAAGAGGTTTTAACAGAAACTTTATTATCTGAAAAAGGTATCTATTACAAAGGTATGCCCTCCCTTATATAGAATGGAGGAGAGATGAGAGAAAACAAATAAGAGATGTGGGACTAAAAATTTACAGGACTAAGCGGACTATACAAAACAAACCGCACAAGCCGCGCGGTTAGACAGAAGGGCTAACCCCACGACTACCATCAGAGAGAAAGAGAGACTGCTAGGGTAGACCGCCAGACCGCCCGGTCTCCAAGTCGGCTGAGACAAATCTCCAGACCGCGCGGTCTTCAACCCGCCAAGACAGACCGCCAGACCGCCCGGTCACCAACTTCAACACTCCCCCTCAAGCTGGAGCATATATATCGATCATGCCCAGCTTGTCGCAGATGTGGAAAAAGGAAGCAGACACCGGCTTGGTGAAGACATCTGCCAACTTGTTGTCGGAAGTGTCAAATGGAGTGCAAATCTGTTTCTTCAATATTTCTTCCCGAATAAAATGACAGTCGACTTCTATGTGTTTTGTTCTCTCATGAAAGACCGGATTTTTGGAAATGTATATCGCGGCCTTATTGTCACAGAACATAGGAAGAGGATAGTTGTAAACCTCTCCTAAGTCAAGCATGAGAGCCTGCAACCACTTCAACTCACATGTAGTCGATGTCATGCTGCGATATTTCGCCTCTGCACTAGACCTGGAAACTACAGACTGTTTCTTGCTCTTCCAACTCACAAGATTGCCTCCAACAAATGTGCAGAAACCTGATGTCGATTTGCGGTCCCCTTTGTCATCTGCATAGCTTGAATCAGAGTAAGCTTCTGTTGGGTATTGTATCCACAATTACCTGGATTTGAGGAATCCACCTGTCAAGCTAAGATGAATTCACAATGTATTTGATGAAACATCTTAAGTTGTGCTTGCAGCTCCTCCACGCTAAGTGCACACCAATGTCAGGGTGCAGTAGGTCAATATACACGGGTCTGCAAGACGTAATCCCTCGTTGAGCAGATCAGTGTGTTGGCCTACGTGTACTCTCTCTATTGGAGTGCACTTACTTTCAAGTACAGGGTCGTTCATATGCAAGAGAAGACAAGGAGCATGGATGGGTCAAGGAGCAGCTCCTGGGTGGAAGACGAAAATTCGTCCAAGGAAAATTCGACGAGAATCACCAAGTGATTCTCGCCGATTCGGCGAGAATCATTAGTGATTCTCGCCGACCCCTTCTGGCTACCTCAAAACGGTGCCAAGTAAGATTCGGCGAGAATCACTAGTGATTCTCGCCGAACCAGTGGTTAAGCAGCTCATGAATACCAAGTGAAAATCGCTGAGAATCAATAAGTGATTCGGCGAGAATCACTAGCGATTCTCGACGAATCGTCGAGAATCACTTGGTGATTCTCGCCGATTCGTCGAGAATCACCTGCGATTCTCGCCGATTTTCACTTAGCGATTTCTCGGGATGCTGCTGGACCGGATTATGTCGCTGGACTAGTTTGAACCGGATTTCGGGTTTCTACTTGTGGGACCCACAACGGTCATATTGTATGGGTCTTCAATGTATAAATACATGGGTATTTTTGAACAATTTTTTAGCGAAGAAAACCAGACATACGCGAGCACGGACAAACCCTAGATCCCTTCCGCTCCGTCGCCGCCGCCACCGCTCGCGATAAGTTGGTCGCCGCTGTTGATCGCTTCTCTTCCCGATCTCCGGCAACAGAAGCTTAGCAAAGCTCTGAGTCTCACGTGTCTATCCGGAGATCTCTTGTCTCTCGATTTGTTGACCGGAAAAAACTCCCCCGTCCTAATCGATCGAGACGACTGATCCTAGAGTGACCGTTGGTAGACCTAGCTTGCTTTGCAACGAAGATTGGATCTCTATTTTCAGCAGCCGCTCATCATCATAGCTGCCGATCCCAAAGCTAGCCGCCGCTCGTGTTGTCGCCGCCGGTTCCGGGGAGATCCTCTCCAAGAGAGACCAAGGTTGTAGACTCTTCGTTGACTTCACGAACACGTCGTCGAACGAAGAGAAACACCGTAGTCTCCAAACGAAGTTTGTATCTCGTGTACATTCTATATTTACTTTTGTTGTAAAGGAACGATTGTTCCGTGTTGTAAGGGTTGGGTGCAACCCGTTTTGTGGGAGTGTTGACTCTCACGTGTGGAAGGGTTCCTTCCGATAGTGCAGGGATTAGATTTCAATCCTGTTGGAGAAGAGACCGAGTCGTCCCTTGTTGGGAGATAGGTCGAAGGGGTAAAGTGGATGTACCCAAGTCGGGGAACCACTATAAATTGCCTGTGTATTCTGTGTGCTGTGCTTTTTATTTTTATTGTGCAGGTACATTCGTAAATTCCGCAAAACCGCTACACGTCACCTATTCCCCCCCCCCCCCCCCCATAGGTGCACATAGCTGACACTAGGTGGACTATCAAGTGGTATCAGAGGGAGGTTGCTCATCAAAAAGGTTAACACCTTGAGTAGAATCCTGCCACCAGTGTCAGAAGCATGGAGCTGGATTATGAGATACCGCCACTCAAACTCCCCGCATGCACAAAGGATTATTATCCCATCTGAAGAATGAGAGTGTCATTTCACCTTGATGCTATCGATCCTCGAGCATCCTTCATCCTGGAAGAGGGTCCGTTTATTCCAATGAAGACCTCCGACTCTGGGATCCAAGTGCCCATGGGCATTGCTGAGATGTTAGAGACGGAACTATCACTATTTCACATGGACGAGAGGATTCGTCAAATTATCATGGATATCTGGTCTGGAGCCTCTCGTTCTAGATTGGAAAAATGTAGAATGGCTAAATCTCTGTGGATGATGATCTCTGAGCTGATGGGGGGGGTCAGAGAAAGCTGGAATATGCTGTCAATCAGAGGATGAAGCGTATGTGGGGGTCCTCACTTCTGAAGATGAAGGCAAGGATCCCTCGGACTGCATCAGAGCTCCAGTGTCCGTGTCAGAGACTGAAGAGGACAGTGAGGAAAGCAGCTCTGATGTGGATGAAACAATGGTCACTGATTCTAATGACAATGACACAGCTGAGCAGGTAACTTCTTCATCCTTCCCTATATCTTTTGACCTTTCTGAAGACAGAAACTGCTCTCCTCCAGAAAATTCTGATTCCCTGAAGAGAGCCCTTCAGGAAAGCAACCTACTTGCTGAGGAGCAAGCTCGAGAGATTGCTCGACTGAAGATCTTGTTGGTTCTCCAATTGGCGTCCAACAAGGTCAAGGACTCTAAGATCTCAGCTCTAGAGAGTAGTCTAGATAATGAGAAACGTATAGTATCAAACTTTTCCAAAGTTGATGCTATAAAGAGAAAGCAAGAAACCGGGTGGATCTCCCGGATTATCCAGGCATGGAGAAATTGGGAAACGGTATTCCGACCCCCCACTCCAGGCAGGAAGGCAACTCATCATGCCTTCAGGTATGACCACAGGAATAGTCGTGGTCACTGCAAGGGTGATCTGTCCCCATGTGGAAACGTCCATAGTGCAAGGGCCGTCATGGCCACCCATGAGGAAATACCTAAGGCTCATTCTGAGCCCTTTGTATTCACTGCCACTGCCTCAACACAGTGTGGATCTGCATGTCCCAGCTCACAGAAGACTTCTCACCACTCGAGGACACGGGATAGAGAGGATAGAAGCCATGATGTCAGGTTCCATGGGGCCTCTGTAAGGGAGATGCCTGAAAGAATGGCACCACCTTCCCGGCCTCATAACGCTCACAACATGCATTCTTTCCACCCTTCCACGTATCACGATGGAAGAGGAATTTTTGTGACAAGATCATGCCCTATCCCGTTTAGACCTAGGACCGTGACTACATCAGTCACTAGATCAGGTCGGAAACGGCGATACAACATTCACCCATGTTGGTGCTGCGGCAAAGTGGGGCACTTTGCCATCGACTGTTGGCACAACCCCTCTGTGCCCACGGCAAGGGCTTATCCACATTCTCGGGACAGAGGTTGTCTTCCAGACAGGTTTTCTGAAGGAAGGCAGTTGCGTGCTTATGCTAACAGGAACCTAGGACCCAATATGATTTGGGTTCCTAAGGTAAAGTAATTCTTTCTTGCAGGGTAGTCTAGGTTCCCGTGAATATGATGGGAACTAGACAGTAGGTGGCTCAAGACTAAATTGGAACAAGCGTCTGAAATAACAGATGTGATATCTACTTGAGCATACTCACATTGAGCTTCTAAAATGTTCTACCTGTGGGACTTAAACGATGACTCTCAAAATCCCAGGTACTCATGATCAGTTCCAAGACTTGAGTCGTTTTCAATTGACAATTACCTATGTATATATATATCCTTATATACAGATACATCTTTGTATATTAGTGTATGTATGCACATCTAATGATAGGTTAACACGATACATGCAAACTTTTATGAAGGATCAAGCGCATAACCAACTGTTCCAAAAGCCCGGACTGTTGGAAAGGGTGCTACTTAATTTCTTAAATAAGTAGAAGAGCGCCACGGGTCAAGTGAAGGAACGTCGGACCCAACAATCCCCCCCCCGGCGTCCAGCACAACCCGTCGGCTCAGAGGTGGAGTTACCACATGGCCCACATGGCTCAGAGGTGGGGTTACCACATGGCCCACACGGCTCAGAGGTGGGGTTACCACATGTCCACGGTTTCATGGCTCAGAGGTGGGGTTACCACATGTCCACGGTTGCCTGACCCGCCGGACCCACACAGGTAGAAGGGAAAAATCAGGATTTAAATAGCGCTCCCCCGGTCTTGAACCCGTGACCTGCTTTGATACCAATTGAAGGATCAAGCGCATAACCAACTGTTCCAAAAGCCCGGACTGTTGGAAAGGGTGCTACTTAATTTCTTAAATAAGTAGAAGAGCGCCACGGGTCAAGTGAAGGAACGCCGGACCCAACACTTTATACATCAATAAAAAGTTAACGAAGATATGTCATTGTGAATCTCGACAACTCACAATTGACATCAAGAAGTGTTTGGAGAAGCCTCGCTCAAATCCAAATAGATTGTCTTTACAATAAATATGTATTTATCGTTCTTATTTTGACTTGACATCAGAAGAATTCAAAAATGTTGCAATGCTTCCTATCGTGAAAATTCCCAGTAGAGAAACCTTTCAATTTCGGATTAGACAAATCCCGCCGACCCATTATATACTCGGAATCTTGGTATCATTTTTATACTTAGTAAAGAAAACCCTTCAATTTCATTTTTATACTTAAGAATCCCGCCGAAAGGGCTCGCCGACCCTTCGCCTTCCTCAAGAGTCCCGCCGAAGAAGCAAGCTACACGAGTCCCGCCGACTTTCGCAGAATCCATGCCAGGATCCGCAACACCAAAGTTCCCGCAAGGAAGCTCTTCGCAGAATCGCAAGGTTTCTTCCGTCGGACCCGCTGGAAGCTCGTCGCACCGCCTACGCCAAATCCCGTCGAATCACGCCGACTCTTCCCATTCTCACCGACTCGCGGAAGCACGCCAAACCTCGCCGACTCTTCTCCGCTGGACACTCGCCGAGGGGCAACTAACCGCCGCAAGGGAAACTCACCGGAGGACAACTCGCCGACTCCTGCTGGAAAGCTCGCCAAATCCGTCTCCATCAAAGGTCTCCCGCAAGAATCCCGCCGAAGCTTTCACCGACGAACTCTTCAAGTTTCGATTCTTCTCCACTCGAACTAACTCACCGTCTACATCGCTAGGTATCCCCTCACCCGTACTTGGACGCTCTCACTAGTGACGCTTTCTTTTTGAATGTTCATTAACGCTTAGAGTAGGGATTCTCTCTCTAGATCTGCAATGGCCCCAAGGACAACTGCTGGGTTGGTCACTGGTTGCGAGCTTGTTCGGACTGGGTTCTCTCACGCCTCGGACGAATTCCGCAACATCGTTCTGATGTTAGAAGAGGCTGGGCTAACATTCGTCCTGGAGCACCCTTGCAAAATCCTGGACAAAGAGGTGCTGGATTTCTTCGCTACCGCAAGACTCCGAAATGGCGACTCCGTAATCAAAAGCAAGGTGGCTGGGGCAAAGGTCAAGCTGTCTGCCAGCAAGCTGACTCGCTACCTGCAGCTTTCTAGCTCGGAGCATGAGGACTATCTGGAGGACGAGGACAAAACCAGAACTCTCTTATTCTGCGGTCTCCCACGGGGAACTCGGTCAATAAAGAGAAAAGAGATGAATTAAGAAGGGAAGCTCCTGTCTGACATTATTGGAAAGGTGCTCATCTGCAAGCCAGGCTCTCATGACCATATCTCAGGGGATATGTTCAAGATCCTGATAGCTGTCGTCTGCCGCAAGAGGTTTAACTGGGGGGAGTTGCTGTTCGAGAAGATCAAGGACACCTTGGGCTCTCCAAGTTTTGGCCGCATCTTAAGTCTATATCTAAACCAGCTAAATGGAGACAAATTCGACATGAGTAAAGGTGTCCCTCTCCACTACCTGAAGAAGATGGACTCAAGTGTGTTTGATCGATGGGAGAGGCGTATTGGGCAGGCTGCAGTGGAAGAACAACAGGGAGTATCTCCAGCAGTCAACCCCAGTGAAGTTCCTGATATCCTGTCTGCAGGAATCGAGGGGGAGCCTCTACCCTCGCATACTGATGTAGTATCTGACATCTCCCAGCTGGCCAGAGATGTTGTGGCAGATCTACACGAAGAAAGTGAACCTGAGCTGGAGCATGGGGAGGCCCCGAACCGAAACGAGCAAGGAGCCGAAGCTACTGGAATGGAGACTGCTGATAACGAGTTGGAAGATGCTGCTGACATAGATGATTTCTTGAATGATGACGTAGAGGAAGATGGGAATGAGGGACACGAAGTATTGGAGGCTCCGGATCTTTTTGAACCTCCATCTGACAAGCATGCACCAGTGGAGGGGGAGTCAGATAAATCTACCAAGGCCGCCAGCATTCCTCCATTAGAGACTGTGATTGTGTCCAGCTCTACAGATGCGTCTGCTGAAGAGCAAGGCCAAGAAGTGCCTCCGGCTCTTCCATTACGAGATGAGCTAGCCACTCACACAGTAAATGTCATTCAGGGAATTGTGAATGAACTCAAAGACTCCTTTGCTAACGCTCAGAATAAACTGCTGAAAAGGATTAAGACTTCTGAAAATCTGATGCTCAAGAATATGGTGGAGATCAATCATAAACTTGACGTGATGGACAAGAAATTTGAAGAAAAGTATACCGCGGCCGGCGAAGCTGTCACACTCCTTATGGCCGGATTGAAAAAGAACACTGATACTCTTGTTGTCGTAAATCAGAATGCACATGTTGTCGCCAACAACATTCAAAAGTTTGACGGTAATATGGTCTCTCTTAACGCCAATCAGCAGGCCTTGGTCTCTGAATTCTCTAAGACCACGAAGCATATTGATGACTCCCTACATTCCTATGCCAACTTCATAGCTGTAGAAGCCAAAAAGGGGGAGAAAGAGTATCTAGCTAAGATGGCTGAGCTCCGAGAAGTCATGATCCTAAACTTCGAACAGTCAAACAAGTACGTCTATGACAGCTGCCGGTGGATGCTCCACCAGGCGTTAGGCATCCCCTTGGCTGAAAATCCTGCAGATATTCATCCTCCTGAGACATATATGGCCGCTGAGGGAGTAAGTGCTGCTGAGGGAATAAGTGCAAGTGCTGCAGATGTTCCCATAAGTGAAGCTGATGCTAGGGCTCTCTCCAAAGCTAAACTGAGGAGCATGTTTGATCAAGAGGCCCTAGCAAAAGCCAAGGCCAAGAGAAAAGCTCAGGAAGGGACCTCCAAGGAGACACCAGCTGAAAAGAGGATCAGAATGAGTGAGGAGGACGTACGAAACGAAAAATTGAGTCCAGTTTCAAGGAACATCATCTTAGACACCTTCTGGCTGCAAGAAAGAGGAGAGATCAATCGAAACGAAGTATATAGCCAGTATGAGTGGGAAACGCACAAAACGTTTGAAGCGAAACGCAATATCTTTTTCATAAACAACAAGGATGCAGATAAAGTTCCTCCTCCTAGGTATTACCCGAAGCCCAAAGAATACATGGAGAGGCAAAGCAAGAAGTACTTGGCTCAAAATCCTAAGGGTGACTTAGTTAAGGAAAAATAGTCAATAACTTATAGCTTGTCACTTTGTCTTAAGAACATTTAATGATTATTGTTATCATATGAACAATTCTGAGATTATATGTGTATATATATATATATTGGCATATATATTTGAATTTGTGAATGACTCAAGTCCTGATCTGGTTGCATATATTCTCTTATGCTGCATGTTTAATTTCTGAATGATATGTTTATTATTTGATAGGTGTTATTCATCTTAGCTAGTAGGGTTTTGGCTTCGTCAAATAGGGGGAGATTGTTGGGTATTGTATCCACAATTACCTGGATTTGAGGAAGCCACCTGTCAAGCTAAGATGAATTCACAATGTATTTGATGAAACATCTTAAGTTGTGCTTGCAGCTCCTCCACGCTAAGTGCACACCAATGTCAGGGTGCAGTAGGTCAATATACACGGGTCTGCAAGACGTAATCCCTCGTTGAGCAGATCAGTGTGTTAGCCTACGTGTACTCTCTCTATTGGAGTACACTTACTTTCAAGTACAGGGCCGTTCATATGCAAGAGAAGACAAGGAGCATGGATGGGTCAAGGAGCAGCTCCTGGGTGGAAGACGAAAATTCGTCCAAGGAAAATTCGACGAGAATCACTAGTGATTCTCGCCGAATCGACGAGAATCATTAGTGATTCTCGCCGACCCCTTCTGGCTACCTCAAAACGGTGCCAAGTAAGATTCGGCGAGAATCACTAGTGATTCTCGCCGAACCAGTGGTTAAGCAGCTCATGAATACTAAGTGAAAATCGCTGAGAATCAATAAGTAATTCGGCGAGAATCACTAGCGATTCTCGACGAATCGTCGAGAATTCGTCGAGAATCACTTGGTGATTCTCGCCGATTCGTCGAGAATCACCTGCGATTCTCGCCGATTTTCACTTAGCGATTTCTCGGGATGCTGCTGGACCGGATTATGCCGCTGGACTAGTTTGAACCGGATTTCGGGTTTCTACTTGTGGGACCCACAACGGTCATATTGTATGGGTCTTCAATGTATAAATACATGGGTATTTTTGAACAATTTTTTAGCGAAGAAAACCAGACATACGCGAGCACGGACAAACCCTAGATCCCTTCCGCTCCGTCGCCGCCGCCACCGCTCGCGATAAGTTGGTCGCCGCTGTTGATCGCTTCTCTTCCCGATCTCCGGCGACAGAAGCTTAGCAAAGCTCTGAGTCTCACGTGTCTATCCGGAGATCTCTTGTCTCTCGATTTGTTGACCGGGAAAAACTCCCCCGTCCGAATCGATCGAGACGACTGATCCTAGAGTGACCGTTGGTAGACCTAGCTTGCTTCACAACGAAGATTGGATCTCTATTTTCAGCAGCCGCTCATCATCATAGCCGCCGATCCCAAAGCTAGCCGCCGCTCGTGTTGCCGCCGCCGGTTCCGGGGAGATCCTCTCCAAGAGAGACCAAGGTTGTAGACTCTTCGTTGACTTCGCGAACACGTCGTCGAACGAAGAGAAACACCGTAGTCTCCAAATGAAGTTTGTATCTCGTGTACATTCTATATTTACTTTTGTTGTAAAGGAACGATTGTTCCGTGTTGTAAGGGTTGGGTGCAACCCGTTTTATGGGAGTGTTGACTCTCACGTGTGGAAGGGTTCCTTCCGATAGTGCAGGGATTGGATTTCAATCCTGTTGGAGAAGAGACCGAGTCGTCCCTTGTTGGGAGATAGGTCGAAGGGGGAAAGTGGATGTACCCAAGTCGGGGAACCACTATAAATTGCCTGTGTATTCTGTGTGATGTGCTTTTTATTTTTATTGTGCAGGTACATTCGTAAATTCCGCAAAAGCGCTACACGTCACCTATTCCCCCCCCCCCCCACCCCCCCCCCCCCCCCCCCATAGGTGCACATAGCTGACACTAGGTGGACTATCAGCTTCAACCCTTAGGTGACCATTCTTCTGAAATAGGAGTCCTTTCCCTGGAGCAGCTTTAATATACTCTAATATCATCAGAGCAGATTGTAGATGACACTCCCTCGGAGCTTGAATGAACTGGCTCACCTTGCCAACAGCATAAGAGATGTCGGGTCTGGTTACCGTGAGATATATAAGCTTGCCCACCAGACGCCGGTATCTCATAAGATCGGAGAGAAGAGGCGAGTCATTTGTCCAAGTTTTGTCTTCTCCAACGCCATAGGACAACGTGCAGGTTTAGCACCAGTGAGTCCTGCCTCCTTTAGAAGATCAAGAGCATACTTCCGTTGGGAAAGGACCATGGAGTTGGGCTTTCTAGAGATTTCAATCCCCAGAAAGTATTTCGGGGAGCCCATATCCTTTGTGACCAGATGTTGACGAAGGTGTTTCTTGGTTATCAATACCCCATCCTGGTCATCGCCAGTAAGAAGAATGTCATCAACATAAACCGCAAGAACAACAAGATCAGAGGCGGTTTTCCGAACAAACAAGGAGTGATCTGCTGAGCTTCTTGTAAAACCAATGGCCGCAACAATGCCACTGAACTTGTCAAACCAGGCACGAGGACTCTGCTTGAGGCCATAGATAGCCTTCTTTAGCCGGTATACCCGTGTCTCCCCCTGAGCAACATACCCAGGAGGTTGCTCCATGTAAACATCTTCCTGCAGATCACCATAGAGCAAGGCATTCTTAACATCTAGCTGCGAGATGGGCCAATCCCTGTTGACAGCCACAAAGAGAAGAACCCTAATAGTGCTGAGACGAGTCACTGGAGAGAAAGTGTCAAAGTAATCAATGCCATAAGTTTGGGTAAAACCCTTGGCAACCAGGCGAGCCTTATAACGATCCACACTGCCATCCGGGAGAAACTTCACCACGAAGACCCATCGACAACAAACAACATCCGTGCCGAAAGGAGAAGGAACAAGGGTCCAGGTACCCCGTTCAGTTAGAGTAGCAATCTCCTCATCCATGGCAACTTTCCAATGAGGAATAGTAAGGGCCTCCTGGTAGGAATGGGGGTGGCAGTGGCCGAGATAGCCAGTGCAAAAGCTCGGCGAGAAGGGGTAAGACGATCGTAGGAAGCAACTGCAGCAAGCGGGTGTTGGGTACATGCCCGAACCCCTTTGCAAAGAGCAATCGGGAGATCCAGGTCAGCAGGTGCCTCAGTATCCGGAGTATCCGTGGTGGAGAGAGCTGGCCCGGGAGTAGAGAGAGATGGCAGCGGAGTGGAGGGAGAAAGCGGAGTAGAGGGTGGAGATGATGGTGATGGGGAAGAGGGTGGAGAGGGTGGAGATGGCGGAACATCAGTGGGAGCAGAGGGAATGGATAGGTTGGTAGGAAAAGTAGGATCAGGAGGAGGAGAGGAGGAAGCGGGAGAGAAGTAAGATGCATTGGCAAAGAAGGTGACATCCGCAGAGACAAATTGCTTGCGGGTAACGGGGTCAAAGCAACAATAACCTTTCTGAGTGGGAGAGTACCCCAGAAAGACACATTTAGTGGCGCGTGGTGAGAGTTTATCACGGGTGGCAGCGGGAGAGTGTACAAAGGCAGTGCACCCAAAGATGTGCAGAGGAAGAGGAAAGGGATCCTTGTCCGGATAAAGAATGGAGAAGGGGGTAGCACCGTGGAGAACGGTGGAGGGAAGGCGATTGATGAGATAGCAGGAGAGGAGGACAGCATAGCCCCAATAGGATCAAGGAACATGCATTTGAGTCATCATAGTGCGAGCGACATCAAGGAGGTGACGGTTTTTGCGTTCCGCCACCCCATTTTGTTGTAAGGTGTAGACACAGCTTGTTTGACGAATAACACCATGGTGAATACAAAAAGAGGAGAAGTCTTGGCTAAGATATTCCTTAGCATTGTCAGAACGAAGGATCTTAATAGACGTATCAAACTGAGTCTTAACCATAGAATAAAATGAGGTCCAAACAGAGAACAGCTCGGAGCGATCTTTGAGAAGATACACCCACGTACACCGAGAGAAATCATCAATGAAGGTGACAAAATAGGAACTACCCCAACCGATGGTGAGGTTAGGAGCGGGACCCCATATGTCAGAGTGAACGAGGTCGAACGGACGGGAAGAGCCCCGACTTTGCGTTGGTGGGAAGGACGAGCGGTGATGTTTACCAAGTTGACATGCATCACAGTCTAGAGGAGGATGATGAGGAGGGAGGTGCGGCAGGAGCTGGCGTAGAATTCTGGGAGGAGCATGTCCAAGACGAAGATTTCATTGGAGAAGATCTGTAGAGGAGGAGGAGAAGACGGATAGAGCAGAGACATTGTCGAGGAAGTAGAGGCCACCACTCTCAGTCCCGGTAGCAATCATCCGTTGGGAGTCCGGATCTTGAAAAGCACAAGAGGTAGGGGTGAATAAGACAGAACACCGTAGTTGCTTGCATAAAGAAGTAACCGATAATAAATTGCACGGAAACTTGGGCACATAGAGGGTATCAGTCAGGCACAGAGATGGAGTGACTTGAACCATGCCTGTCCCATGGATCGGTGAGGGAGATCCATCCGCAACAATGACCGGGGGCAATTGAGCATGTGTTTCAAGAAGAGAGAAACATTGAGGATTGCCTGTCATATGATTTGTTGCACCAGAGTCGATTAGCCATCTTCCGCGGGTAACAACGTGAGCACTGCCAGAAGAGGTGACCACCGAGGCGGACATACTGGAGGAGGGGAAAGCCATGGAAGCAAGAGAGGAGCAAACCGCGATGATAAGAACAAGCCGCGAGAAGGGGAAGAAGCCGAACGGTGAGCGAAGAAGAGAAAAGAGCACCAAGCCGGGCGAACAGAAAACAGGTCGTGCGGCTAGGAAGGCCGCGACCCAGAAGCAAAGCAAAGGGAAAGAAGTCGCACGGCTTGAAAAAGTCGGGCGAACAGAGGAGAACAAGTCGCACGGAAAAAGATGAGGCCGGGGCGACAAGCAAGCTGGAGCGGGTAGAAGGAAACAGGTCGAGGCGACTAGTAAACAGGCCGCAGCGACTAAGAGGAGCAGCGAGAAGAGAAGCAAGGAGAAACAAGCCGCACGAACAGGGCAGCGGTCAAAAGAGAAGGCAAGCCGCGAAGACAGGTCGCGGGAAGACGAGAATCAAGCGGAGGGAAAGAAGTCGAGCGGCTAGAAGGTAGCCCGCGCGAACAGAAGAAGAAGCTGAATCAGGAGGAAAAGATCGTTTCCTCTGATACCATGTTAGAAGTGAACAAAAAACAAGCCGAAAGTGGAGCTAAAACAAACCGGAAGAGGTTTTAACAGAAACTTTATTATCTGAAAAAGGTATTTATTACAAAGGTATGCCCTCCCTTATATAGAATGGAGGAGAGATGAGAGAATACAAATAAGAGATGTGGGACTAAAAATTTACAGGACTAAGCGGACTATAAAAAACAAACCGCACAAGCCGCGCGGTTAGACAGAAGGGCTAACCGCACGGCTACCATCAGAGAGAAAGAGAGACTGCCGGGGTAGACCGCCAGACCGCCCGGTCTCCAAGCTGGCTGAGACAAACCGCCAGACCGCGCGGTCTTCAACCCGCCAAGACAGACCGCCAGACCGCTCGGTCACCAACTTCAACACCAATGATGTAACGACCTGAATCGCTCTAGGCCCCTAGTGTGTGAGTTTTTGAGTCAGGAGGGTTGACTCAAGTCCTGAGAAGTGCAGGGAGTTGGGCTGCACTTGTGGAGAAGTGGAGAAATCAGTGTAGAGAGAAGTGACATGGGTAGTGACACGGCCGTGTCCCTGCCCGTGTGCGTCGAGATGATCTCGACGAGGCGTGTCGAGATCGTCGAGAATCGTCGAGAGTCGTCGAGATCATGACACGGGTAGTGACACGGCCGTGTCCCTACCCGTGTGCGTCGAGATGATCTCGACGAGCCGTGTTGAATCGTCGAGAGTCGTCGAGATGGTGACACGGGTAGTGACACGGCCGTGTCCCTACCCGTGTGCGTGACACGGGTAGTGACACGGGCGTGTCCCTACCCGTGTGCGTCGAGTTGAGCTCGACGAGAAGTGTCGAGATGTAACTGAAGATGCACACGGCCGATGACACGGCCAGGCACACGGCCGTGTCATGTGAACACGGGTTGGGACACGGGCGTGTCCCGACCCGTGTCAAACATTGAACCGACATGGAAACCGCCACGGCCGTTTCGCAGAAGCAGGACACGGGTACGGACACGGCCGTGTCCCTACCCGTGTCACATTTTGCTTATAAGGGGCAGAGAAACCCTAGCCGTTTTTCATCCTTATTTCCTTCCCCTATTTCCTGTGAGAGTTCCTGGTGAGAGGAAAACTGCAGGAGCAAGTTTTACCGAAGGAGATCCGCCATCGCCGCGAAAGAGAAGATGCCGCCAAGGAGAACTACGCGATCCATGGCCGGAAATGGTGGTACCGCTGGAGCCAACGTGAGTTTCCTACCCTCTCCCTTGGTGCTAGATCTATAGTTATGCCTTAGGAGAGACATCGACTCAAGAGAGTCTTGATGGAGAGGAGAAGATCTCTAGGTTAGGCCATGTTAGAACTTGTGTTCTAGACTTTAGATCTCTTCAACCCTTCCCCTTTTCTTCAATATGACGATGGGTGGATGGTCTCGTGAGGAGTTTATGGCCTTTGAGGTTGAATAAGGGAGGAGAATATTTCTGGAAAATTTAGGGGCGATCGCCTTGAGGAGGAAGACGAACCGATGCCGTTCATTTTCCTTTAAGATGCGCGCAGAATCCGTATTCTGCGCGCAGCGATCTTCTATGCCATTTTCATGTAGGATAGGGGCAGATCTGGGCTTTTCGCTAAACACGAAAGTTGTAGCCCTTGGAAATACCTTTCCAACGAGTGGTTGCACGACTTCAGGTGATGTCTGTGGCCCCGGGAAAACCAAATCGAGTTTGCTGTCCGGCAATTCCTGTACACAGAAATTGTGTTCTGTGCGCAGTGAACTTTGAAGCCGATTTCGAGTAAGTTATTGTCAGATCTGGGTTGTGACCTGAATATGAAAGTTGTAGATCATGAAAAGATCTTTCCAACGAGGGGTTGCACGACTTCACCGGATTCCTGTATCCTCGGGAATCTCCGGTCGAAATTGCTGTCCAGATTAGTGATACACTTAGAATTCTGGTTTAATATAAAGTGCAATTAGAGTCGGTGGAATTCTGTCAAGATTAGATAATTGATGCTAATCACCGAAGAACTTTGAATGATGGTGTTTATTATTTAGGATGCATACAATTGATTTATTATTGCAAGTTGTCTTGAGATTTGGATGGTTTCCTTTATGTTTAATCGAATCGAATTGATAAGATGTTGATAGATTATAACATATGCGCATCATATAAGTCTTATGTAGAGTTCATATGGAATGACATTTAGAAGATTAAACTATGGCCATGATATGTTGATTTGGTGAAATGAAATTTATTAGTCCAATACTTAGAGCGTCGTCTCCCTACGGGTAGTATTGTGGAAGAATGAAAGTGCGGTGTTGACCGTCACTCGTTTTGTTGTGTTGAGATAGGTGTGGATGGATGGTTGGGCTGTGTCCTCGTGTTTACTTTCGTGGCCCCTTCCATGATATGTTGATGTGGTGTTTGCATGTGGTGTGAGTCGACACGCGGTGTCGTAATCCCGGGTTAAGGATAGTGTGGCAGGTCTACGGGCTCGCCAGTCGTCACACCGACGGGAGTTGGCAGTTAGACTTGGTCGGTTTGGGCTGTGTCCTCGGTGTTCACGTCCGAGGCCCCTCCGACCATGTGGACGGTTGGGCTGTGTCCTCGTGCTTTCTTCCGAGGCCCCTTCCGGGTCACGCAAGGCCAGTTCGGGCTGTGTTCTTGGTGCACATCTACCCAAGACCCCGCTGGGCCATAGTACGCATGGGCTCCGCTGTTGTGTTCTTAGCGTTGAGGCGTACGGAGGCCTAGGTGAAGTAGTGTGATACCCGCCTAATAGTAGAAGTGCCCGTTCTACTGTCACCGCCTGGCCACGGCGGCTGATGCCTGAGAGGTTAGCTACCTGCTCGAAAAGTGGGAACTACAGTCTGTGTCGACATAGCAATTGCATGGGTGTGCATGGGTGAGTCATTGCATAGCATTCATAGCATTTCATATCATTGCACAACAAGATCCTCATCGTATAAGTTTGTATGGGCACTCTTATACGATGAGTTACTTTATGTAACCCGATCCTTAACTTATAAGTTTGTATGGGCATTCTTATAAGTTAAGTTACTTTCCTGCTGTAGCTTTATTACACTTGTTATTATACCTTGATGGCTCTTGTAGAATGGTTAGTTTACATATTGGTAGCTTTTATAGAACTGCTAGTTATACATTGATACTCTTACACTACTGCCACCTGCTTGTTTTTCCTTTACTTGCATACTTGATAGATACTATACTCTTGTTCCTTTTCTCCGCCCGGTGCCGAGGAGTCGCCGGGGGAGCGGATGTGAAACCACTTAGTCGTTTCGACTAACGGTTGCTACGTCTTCCTTTTTAGGAGGTCACGCCGCAGGTAGAGCAGCCGCAGACTACGCAGCAGGACAGCCAGGCCAGGACGACAGGGCCTGATGTGACGGTGCCGTCGATACCGTCTGTTACTGATGTTAGTGTTTTGCTTACTCTGATGTAGCCCGTTTGGGCAATGATTAGCTGTACTCTGATATTTTGTAGAAGCATGTTTAGCTTCTCTTTATTGATGTTTTGGACTTTATATACTTAGTGTGGATTTTGACTTCTCATGTTTATTTATTTGGTTGGGTTGGCATGATTTATTGATATTGTTGTAGCCGGCGGGATAGGCGTCTTGTGGTACAGGTTAGCCCGTACGCTAATGCTACCGCAAGGCGGCTGTTCCGGCATAAGACTCCCTCTTCGTGTCGTGTTTGGGATCCGGGAGAGGGGTCTACAAATGGTATCAGTTTGCCACGATCCTCAACTACGAAGTCATTCAACAATGGTGCCACCCCCGTTTGGTTAGTCAGTTTGGGGACAAACTGACTTAGCGGAAGCAGTGGTGTGCACATATGTAATTCACATTAAGTTTGTCCAACTTTGACCCTACGATTAGCCAACCTGACCACAAATTTGTCGTGTACGTGTAGGTTCCACTGCATGTTGAGCCGATGAGGGTACTCCTACCCCTCCCATACCCACTCAGTTCCAACAGTCTGAGTTGGGGCAAACACTCACCGCCATTCTTGATGCTTTTAAGGCACAGCAGCTCCGTGCAACAACAGGCCCCGAGCTCCAACTGGCTGAGCACCTTCCGAGCTCTCTCCCCTCCGTCTACCTTGGACGGAGTCAGCCGTACGTACAGAGGAATGGCTAGACACGATACAAGAGTTGTTGGCTGGTATCCGTTGCCCGGCCAACATGGCAGTAACATTGGCAGTGTCCGTCTTGGACTTACATGCGAAGAGGTGGTGGAAGTCCCTCATGGGCTCTACCTTCCAAGGCCGGATCTACACTGAGATAAGTTGGAGTGAATTCTCGGAGGTTTTCTTGGAGCACTTTATCCCTACATCGGCCCGAGATGAGCTTGAGCAGAGGTTCCTTCTACTAAAGCAGGGATCAAAGTCGGTTACAGAATACCAGCGGGAATTCCAGCATCTCGCAAGGTTTGCGGACTCTTATGAGTTGGATGACAGAGGTTATGCCAAGCGCTTCTATAAAGGGCTTGCAAGATCCCCTAAGGCAGTCCCTTTTGTTTATAGCGGATGGTAGCTTGGCGGAGATCATTGATATGGCGAAAAGATTGGAGGCGGACCACTGGGATGTAGTAAGAGGCCTGCGGAGGACGTAATGGAAGCCGGCCCAAGTAATAGAAGGAGACGGGACTTCAGAGGAGGAAGAGGTTATCAAAGAGGTGGAGGGCGTGTCCACCGAAACTATAGGGTGGAGCATCCAGTTCCGCAGCCGCCTGCGTTGCCTCCACCCCCACAGCCTCAGCGATTTCAACAACCTGAAGGGCGTCGTGGTCTGGTGTGCTTCGAATGCAACCAGCCGGGTCACATCCGGCGTTTCTGCCCGCAGCTATATGGGAACGCCCCTCTTGCTCTCCCTCCTGCTCTCCCTCCAGCAGCTCCATGAGGGCGGGGATACATGCGTGGTCGAGGACCGCCAAGAGGTAACCCCGGCCCTGCTAGGGATCAGGTGTACGCGCTTGACATGGCACAGGAACGGAACCCACAAGATGTGATTGCAGGTATGATTTAATTAGTTTACATACTTGCATGGTTTAACATGAATTGCTTAGAACTTATTAGACACTAGCAATAAGTTTTGGTCGTTGGCACTTAGGCACCGTGATTATTGGCGGGAAGACGGCCTATGCGCTGTTCGATACCGGTGCCTCACACTCTTTTGTGTCCGAGGATTTCATAAAAGACGTGGGGGATGTTCAGTACTTCACGGGAATAGCCCGACGTGTACGCCTTCCGGATGGCTCGGAGATGATCGCAACTGCCAAGTGCGAGTTGGAATTATTTATTGATGGGAAGGCCTTTGATACGCCGGCCACGGTTCTGAGAATGCCGGAGTTTGACATCATTTTGGGCATGGCATGGCTGGACTGGCACTTCGCGAGGATCGACTGCGCGGAGAAGCGGATCTATTTGAGGCATGGAGACTCTGACGTCATCTTCCAAGGTATTGGCTTCGCGCCACGTATGATATTATCTTCTATTCAGGCTGTAAAAGCTCATATGAAGGGAGACGAGGTCTTCATGATCTGGTTCGAGTTGAAGGAGGAAGCGTTGGAGTTAAAGGATGTACGGGTAGTGCGGGATTTTCCTGAGGTATTTCCTGAGAAGCTACCAGGATTACCTCCACATAGAGAGGTTGACTTCCAGATCAATCTAGTACCAGGTGCCAAGCCTGTATCCAAGGCCCCGTACAGAATGGCCCCGAAAGAACTCGCGGAGTTTAGAGTTCAACTGCAAGAACTAGTAGATTCAGGGTTCGTTCGCCCCAGTTCGTCACCGTGGGGTGCCCCCGTATTGTTCGTAAAGAAGAAGGATGGAACCCTGCGATTGTGCATAGATTATCGGGAACTCAATCGATTGACGGTGCGGAACACTTATCCGCTACCTCGGATCGACGAGTTGCTCGATTAATTAGTGGGAGCGCATTGGTTCTCTAAATTAGACTTGCGCTCTGGATACTATCAGTTGAGGATACAAGAGGGGGACATTCAGAAAACAGCCTTCAGTTCGAGATATGGTTTGTATGAGTTCACAGTAATGCCGTTTGGGCTCACGAATGCGCCTTCGGCCTTCATGAGCCTGATGAACAAGGTGTTTGAACCATACTTGGACATCTTCGTCATTGTTTTCATCGACGACATCTTGGTCTACTCAAAGACGGAGGAGGAGCATGTCGAGCACCTGACCTTAGTTTTGAAGAAATTGAAGGAGCACGCCTTGTATGCCAAGTTTAGCAAGTGTGAATTCTGGCTTAAGGAGGTTGCCTTCTTAGGGCATGTGATCAGTGGAGCAGGATTAGCTGTGGACCCAGCTAAGGTGCGGGCCGTGAAGGAGTGGTCGCCCTTGAAGTCGGCGGCCGATGTACGAAGCTTTCTTGGACTTGCTGGCTACTACCGCAAGTTCGTGAAAGGATTCTCCAAGATTGCCCTTCCTCTTACCTCCTTGACGAAGAAGGGTGTGCCATTTGAGTGGACTCCTAAATGTGAAGCAGCATTTCAAGAGTTGAAGGATAGGCTTACCTCCGCCCCCATCCTTGCACTTCCGTCTGGGAAGGAAGGATTTCAGGTTTACACAGACGCATCATATCAAGGGATGGGAGCGGTGCTGATGCAGCACGGGCATGTGATCGCTTATGCTTCAAGGCAGTTAAAGAAACATGAAATCAATTACCCGGTTCATGATTTGGAGTTAGGAGCGGTGGTGTTCGCTTTGAAGGTCTGGAGGCATTATTTATATGGCATCCACTGCGAGATCTTTTTCGATCACAAAAACTTGAAGTATGTTCACACTCAGAAGGAGTTGAACCTGAGACAACGGCGGTGGTTGGAATTTCTATGCGACTATGAGTTCACCATGAACTACCACCCCGGGAAAGCGAACTCGGTAGCCGATGCCTTGAGTAGAAAAGTGCCAGGCTCTAGCCCAGAGTCTCGGCTGATGAGCATGGAGTTGGCTCGGATGATCGAGGAGATGGAAATTACTCTAGTATTCAAGGATCCTTCGACAGAGTATGCGGAGTATTTGGCCAACATGAGCATAGTTTGTGATATCCGAGACCGGATACGGGTGGAGCAAGGAATGGATGCGTCCTTGGCCCCGGCAATCAAGGCAATTGAAGATAGGACCACCGATGAGTACACACTCAAAGACGGCCTCGTTTATTTTCGTGGCCGACTTTATATTCCCAAGGGCGGCAAAATTCGGGAAGATATATTGAGAGAGGCGCATTCCTCTCAATATTCAGTGCATCCGGGTATTGCTAAGATGTATGCCGGACTGCGGAAGACCATGTGTTGGCCGGGAATGAAGAAGGATGTTCGCTACTATGTTACACATTGCGAAGCTTGCAAAGAGTGAAGGCTGAATGCAGGAGTCCCGGTGGTTTGTTGCAGTCGCTGCCCATCCCCGAATGGAAGTTCGAGGATATCTCCATGGACTTTGTTCATGGGTTACCTCGTTCCCGCTCCGGGAATGATTCGGTGTGGGTTATTGTGGATCGACTAACAAAGGTGGCCCGGTTCATTCCAATGAAGAAGGAAGCACACGTGGATGTTTTGGTACGCCTTTTTGTGGAGCAATTTGTACGGTATCATGGCGTGCCCAAGACGATTGTTTCGGATAGGGATGGTCGGTTTACATCAAATGAGTGGAAGGCGGTGCAGGCGTATTTGGGCTCACGCCTAACCTTTAGTACCGCTTTTCATCCTCAGACTGACGGACAGTCAGAGCGGACAATCAGAACGCTGGAGGATTTGTTGAGGCTATGTGTGTTGGACAGAGGAGAGCCATGGGAAAGACTCTTGCCCCTGGTGGAATTCTCCTACAACAATAGTCATCAAGCAAGCATCGGTATGGCGCCCCATGAAGCCCTTTATGGAAGAAGGTGCAGGACTCCCTTGTCTTGGGTGCAAGATGAAGATCCGAAGGCATTGGGAAACGAATACATAGATGATACTGATGCGGCGGTCAGATTGATACGGGATCGCATGTTGGAGGCTCAAAGTCGACAGGCGAAATATTATAATAAAAAGCACCGGATGGTGGAGTTCCAGGTGGGCGAAAAAGTGTTCCTTAAGATTCGGCCGATGCATGGAGTGTCGCGGGTGCGTGGTGGAGTGAAAAAGCTCAGCCCAAGGTATGTTGGGCCTTATACTATACTAGAAAGGATCGGCCCGTTGGCCTATCGGTTGGAGTTACCACCAGAACTAGAAAATCTCCACGACGTGTTCCATGTGTCGTCGCTTCGAAAAGCATTGTTGCGGCCCGACCAGTATATTCCCACTACTGATGGTGGTGTGGTGGCGTCAGATAGGTCTGTGCGACTAGAGCCGGTACGGATTGTTGACAGCGAGACAAGGACTTTGCGCCGCAAAAGTGTTCCCTTAGTAAAGGTGCTATGGTTGAATCATGGGAAGGAGGAGTACACTTGGGAGCCAATGGATTTGATGCAGCAACGCTACCCGGAGCTGTTTGCCCAAGGTAACCTTATTTAAAAACATGTGATAAACTTCCTGTTAAGTTTTCTCCACACAGCTTAAGCCTGATTTCGGGGACGAAATCTTTTATTTTGTTTATAGGATTTGTAACGACCCGAATCGCTCTAGGCCCCTAGTGTGTGAGTTTTTGAGTCAGGAGGGTTGACTCAAGTCCTGAGAAGTGCAGGGAGTTGGGCTGCACTTGTGGAGAAGTGGAGAAATCAGTGTAGAGAGAAGTGACATGGGTATGACACGGCCGTGTCCCTACCCGTGTGCGTCGAGATGATCTCGACGAGGCGTGTCGAGATCGTCGAGAATCGTCGAGAGTCGTCGAGATCATGACACGGGTAGTGACACGGCCGTGTCCCTACCCGTGTGCGTCGAGATGATCTCGACGAGCCGTGTTGAATCGTCGAGAGTCGTCGAGATGGTGACACGGGTAGTGACACGGCCGTGTCCCTACCCGTGTGCGTGACACGGGTAGTGACACGGGCGTGTCCCTACCCGTGTGCGTCGAGTTGAGCTCGACGAGAAGTGTCGAGATGTAACTGAAGATGCACACGGCCGATGACACGGCCAGGCACACGGCCGTGTCATGTGAACACGGGTTGGGACACGGGCGGCGTGTCCCGACCCGTGTCAAACATGAACCGACATGGAAACCGCCACGGCCGTTTCGCAGAAGCAGGACACGGGTACGGACACGGCCGTGTCCCTACCCGTGTCACATTTTGCTTATAAGGGGCAGAGAAAACCCTAGCGTTTTTCATCCTTATTTCCTTCCCTATTTCCTGTGAGAGTTCCTGGTGAGAGGAAAACTGCAGGAGCAAGTTTTACCGAAGGAGATCCGCCATCGCCGCGAAAGAGAAGATGCCGCCAAGGAGAACTACGCGATCCATGGCCGGAAATGGTGGTACCGCTGGAGCCAACGTGAGTTTCCTACCC
This sequence comes from Platanthera guangdongensis, assembly GCA_039583875.1. Classification (NCBI taxonomy): domain Eukaryota; kingdom Viridiplantae; phylum Streptophyta; class Magnoliopsida; order Asparagales; family Orchidaceae; genus Platanthera; species Platanthera guangdongensis. The sequence goes on along the minus strand of CM077162.1, from coordinate 62,256,331 downwards.
TCTCCCTTGGTGCTAGATCTATAGTTATGCCTTAGGAGAGACATCGACTCAAGAGAGTCTTGATGGAGAGGAGAAGATCTCTAGGTTAGGCCATGTTAGAACTTGTGTTCTAGACTTTAGATCTCTTCAACCCTTCCCCTTTTTCTTCAATATGACGATGGGTGGATGGTCTCGTGAGGAGTTTATGGCCTTTGAGGTTGAATAAGGGAGGAGAATATTTCTGGAAAATTTAGGGGCGATCGCCTTGAGGAGGAAGACGAACCGATGCCGTTCATTTTCCTTTAAGATGCGCGCAGAATCTGTATTCTGCGCGCAGCGATCTTCTATGCCATTTCATGTAGGATAGGGGCAGATCTGGGCTTTTCGCTAAACACGAAAGTTGTAGCCCTTGGAAATACCTTTCCAACGAGTGGTTGCACGACTTCAGGTGATGTCTGTGGCCCCGGAAAACCAAATCGAGTTTGCTGTCCGGCAATTCCTGTACACAGAAATTGTGTTCTGTGCGCAGTGAACTTTGAAGCCGATTTCGAGTAAGTTATTGTCAGATCTGGGTTGTGACCTGAATATGAAAGTTGTAGATCATGAAAAGATCTTTCCAACGAGGGGTTGCACGACTTCACCGGATTCCTGTATCCTCGGGAATCTCCGGTCGAAATTGCTGTCCAGATTAGTGATACACTTAGAATTCTGGTTTAATATAAAGTGCAATTAGAGTCGGTGGAATTCTGTCAAGATTATAATTGATGCTAATCACCGAAGAACTTTGAATGATGGTGTTTATTATTTAGGATGCATACAATTGATTTATTATTGCAAGTTGTCTTGAGATTTGGATGGTTTCCTTTATGTTTAATCGAATCGAATTGATAAGATGTTGATAGATTATAACATATGCGCATCATATAAGTCTTATGTAGAGTTCATATGGAATGACATTTAGAAGATTAAACTATGGCCATGATATGTTGATTTGGTGAAATGAAATTTATTAGTCAATACTTAGAGCGTCGTCTCCCTACGGGTAGTATTGTGGAAGAATGAAAGTGCGGTGTTGACCGTCACTCGTTTTGTTGTGTTGAGATAGGTGTGGATGGATGGTTGGGCTGTGTCCTCGTGTTTACTTCCGTGGCCCCTTCCATGATATGTTGATGTGGTGTTTGCATGTGGTGTGAGTCGACACGCGGTGTCGTAATCCCGGGTTAAGGATAGTGTGGCAGGTCTACGGCTCGCCAGTCGTCACACCGACGGGAGTTGGCAGTTAGACTTGGTCGGTTTGGGCTGTGTCCTCGGTGTTCACGTCCCGAGGCCCCTCCGACCATGTGGACGGTGGGCTGTGTCCTCGTGCTTTCTCCGAGGCCCCTTCCGGGTCACGCAAGGCCAGTTCGGGCTGTGTTCTTGGTGCACATCTACCCAAGACCCCGCTGGGCCATAGTACGCATGGGCTCCGCTGTTGTGTTCTTAGCGTTGAGGCGTACGGAGGCCTAGGTGAAGTAGTGTGATACCCGCCTAGTAGTAGAAGTGCCGTTCTACTGTCACCGCCTGGCCACGGCGTTGGCTGATGCCTGAGGTTAGCTACCTGCTCGAAAAGTGGGAACTACAGTCTGTGTCGACATAGCAATTGCATGGGTGTGCATGGGTGTCATTGCATAGCATTCATAGCATTTCATATCATTGCACAACAAGATCCTCATCGTATAAGTTTGTATGGGCACTCTTATACGATGAGTTACTTTATGTAACCCGATCCTTAACTTATAAGTTTGTATGGGCATTCTTATAAGTTAAGTTACTTTCCTGCTGTAGCTTTATTACACTTGTTATTATACCTTGATGGCTCTTGTAGAATGGTTAGTTTACATATGGTAGCTTTTATAGAACTGCTAGTTATACATTGATACTCTTACACTACTGCCACCTGCTTGTTTTCCTTTACTTGCACTACTTGATAGATACTATACTCTTGTTCCTTTTTCTCCGCCCGGTGCCGAGGAGTCGCCGGGGGAGCGGATGTGAAACCACTTAGTCGTTTCGACTAACGGTTGCTACGTCTTCCTTTTAGGAGGTCACGCCGCAGGTAGAGCAGCGCAGACTACGCAGCAGGACAGCCAGGCCAGGACGACAGGGCCTGATGTGACGGTGCCGTCGATACCGTCTGTTACTGATGTTAGTGTTTTGCTTACTCTGATGTAGCCCGTTTGGGCAATGATTAGCTGTACTCTGATATTTTGTAGAAGCATGTTTAGCTTCTCTTTATTGATGTTTGGACTTTATATACTTAGTGTGGATTTTGACTTCTCATGTTTATTTATTTGGTTGGTTGGCATGATTTATTGATATTGTTGTAGCCGGCGGGATAGGCGTCTTGTGGTACAGGTTAGCCCGTACGCTAATGCTACCGCAAGGCGGCTGTTCCGGGCATAAGACTCCCTCTTCGTGCCGTGTTTTGGGATCCGGGAGGAGGGGTCTTACAAATGAAGTGACCTCTCGCATGAACAAACGAGTGTCGAGGTGAGCCGGGCATCCCCTCCCGCAACTCCTCAAACGGCGAGTGCGGTATCCTCAAGCTATCCGCCTGATTTGGCGGGAGCCTTTCCGCCTAACCCAATAATCCTTCTGCTTCCCTGTGCAAAAGCCCTTCCGCTCGGCCTGGCAAAAGGCCTTCACCCACCTGGGCGAGTATGGGTTTGCCTACCCCACTCGCCTACTTTGACCCGTTTGAACCTAAGGGTCTTTGACTTACGTCGGGGGATCCCACTCAGCCAATATGAGGTTGTACAGGTGTAACTCGCGAGGGCGCGCGTATTTCGCTCGGGCGTATATTTCTCTCGGGAGCGGGTTTTTTGCTCGGGCGCGTGTTTTTTAGCCCGGGTTGGATATTTTTCAACTCTTTATTGCATCGACGCACGTATTTCTCCCGGGCATATGTTTTTTGGCAGATTGCATGTTTTTCACCTGGGCGTGTGTTTTTCGCGCCAGCGGGTATTTTTTTGCCCGGGGTGCATTATTCGCCCGGCTGAGTGTTTTTTTCTCTCGATCTTATGTTTTCTCCCGGGCATGCTTTTTTCTCCCGTGCGCATTTTCACCAGGGCTCATTTTTTGCCCGAGCACACGTTTTTGCCCGTGCGTTCGGTTTTCTCCCGGTTGCACGTTTTTCGTCTGTCCGCGTGTTTTTGCCAAGGCGCACGTTTTTCTTGAGGGAGCATGTTTTTTGGCCTAGATGCGTGTTTTTTGCCCGGGCTGTGCATTTTTCTCCCGGGCGCGCGTTTTTTGCTCTGTCGTACGTTTTTTTGCAATGACGTTTATTTTCTTCTTTGCATCCATTTTTCTCCAGCGAAAAAACACGCATCTAGAGAAAAAAAGTGCGCCCGTGTAAAAAAACGCACGCTCAGATGAAAAATTATGCTCTCTGGTGAGAAAATGCGCGTCCGGATGAAAAACACGTATCTGAGCGAAAAATGTGTGCCCATAAGGGAAAACAAACCGACCAATAGTGCATGTTCTAGGAGTATGTTAGAAATATATGGCTTAAGCTTAAATTGAGCCCCAGGCTTATGCTGGAGTTGTTTTTGTTGACTTGGTCAACTTAACATATTTTTTATGCTTTTAATATGTTTTTCCTGTATTTCTGAAATGACAGAGGAGAGAGAGTGCATTAAATAGTAGAGAGAGGGTGGTTGTTTGTTGCCTATATAAAGGGTATGCATGTAGTTCTTTTGAGGATGATGAATAGAAAAGTTAGATTTTCCTTCCCGTTTTCTTTTCCCGGTGAAGCGTTGTAGCGCTTAAAGTTTGCGGTTTTGTTTTGACCCCTCGTGCTGCAGTTATTCGTCTGCCCGATCCCGTCTAGAGGAGTCACCAGTGCATCTCCTTCTAGCTGTCTCAGCCGCACCCATCTCGTGGGAAAAGCTCGCAGCAGCGCTAGCCGACGCCGCTCTAGCCTGGTGTACCCGCGTGGTACCCCTCATCTCGGCAGCCCGCATCAGCCTGGAAAACTCGCCGGAGCACTCGCGTGTAGCCCCGCCCGCTCAGCAGTTTCATCTCGCCAAGGTGATCTCACCGAGTTGTATCGCTGGGTAATCGTCTGGTCGGGAGTGCTCGCCACAGTACTCACCGGAGGTGTGTCTCGCCAGTACCACCTTCGCTGGAAGAGATCATCCATCTCACCACCTTGTTTCGCCCGGAGGATCATCCAGCCAGCGGTGAAGAAGTGCTCGCCGGCTGTAGAGGAGTAACTCGTCATGCAGGAAGTCTAGCCTGCAATTTCATGTGGGGGTGTTGAGTTGTTGTTGAAGTGTGTATGGTGGTGTTGTTTGATTCTATTTTAATTAGTGTGTGTACCTATCATCGTTTCCAACAGCTTAGAGAATAATCTCCACCTTCAGAACAAACAGGGATGCATGAGACGGACATATTTCGTAGGTGTTAATTTGCGGCAGACTGGTTCTGGCCTAGCTGATCCATGCATGAGCGAAATTGCAACCTACACTGACACCTATAAATATATTTTACGCATATATAGGAGACACACAGACACACACACAAATTGAAAAAAAATGCGGAGGATGTTGGAAACTGTTGGGTTTCTCTATAGGGTTGGCACAACACTTGTGCACGCAGCGGAAAAGTAAAACATCAAGAAAACCCAAAGAGATGTGGATCGGGCCATGAACAGTTGAATCAAGAAGTTAACAAAACTAGGCAAAAATTACCTCGGTGGCGTTGAGTTCACACACTCAACGGAGAAGCTCCAAACTTTGTCTGGTTGCTGGTGGCGAGTTCTACGTGGAATAGTATCCACGTTTCTGCAGAAGTCCACACGAGCGGGAGAACGCCGAGCTTTCCGTCGCACGGAAGATCGGGAAGGAGAAGACCGCACCTCGGCTAATCCACGGACTGCTAGGTCCGCGCCAGGAAGAGCAGCACCAGCGACAGTCGCCGGAGAGGAGGTGGCAGCGGAGCGAACGCGGCGGCGGAACACTTTCCGGCGGCGGGATCGGGATCGGCGGAACGATCGAGCGGAACCTTTCCGTCGGGGTCGATTCGCACAGTAGCCAAAAAGGGGTGATACCCGATAAAACCTAATTGTTCTATTTATACTAGAGGTATAAATAAACACAGGAAAATTGCTATCTGCAGACCACCCAGAACTAGGGTTCAAATCGGCGAGAATGAACGGTGAGAATCGGCGACAATCGGCGCGAATCACTGAGCAGGTTCGGTGAGAATCATTCGGCGAGTATCACATTGGATCGGCGAGAATCAGAGTAAAATACTCGACGATTCTCGCCGATCGTCGAGCCATGCTCGACGACATATAATGATACTCGACGATCGTCGAGCCGGCGGTCGACGACAATTGTCAAGGTAGTCGATCGTCGAGAATCAACAATTGATTCTCGACGATTCTCGTCGATTCTCGTCGATCGGCGAGAATCAGGAGACGATTCTCGCCGATCGATGGGGGGAACAATCGAAGACCATTCTCGACTAATTCTTTGACCCTCGGACGACGAACCTAACCACCTTCAAGGCAACCTTTGGCCCAACCCGATGATTCTATAAGGCAACACTTTGCCCATAACCCTATTCAGGTCGGTGATTGTACCTTTTACCAACACAGTCAGTCATCCAACTTCTCCACATCTCTATGTGCGACCCTACAGGCTCATATTGCAGTTGGCAGTGAGATTACATGTTTGACCACTTCCAGATCATCATGGTAAACTCCAACAGACTCCCACTTGATCTCGAAAGTATCAAACAACCAAAACCTCACAACAATGAGCGGCATCTAGCAATGCATCTTGCTCCCCAAGCAATAAGAGTTAATAACTCATAAGCCTTTATGACCAATGTATCAAGCGTTGTCTTTGTCCCTTTGTCCCTTACATCCGGAAAGAACTAGAGGCATATGGACCGTGTCACCCTCGTATAGCTCAATCCAAGTTTTCTTGATCCGGGACGACTTCCAGAGAATGGTGAGTCCAATATCACATATTGACTCAACCAAGCATGGCCATGCATTTCTCAGTCCAGTTCCATCAGGGGCCCATGGATGCAACTCCTGTCACACAGGAGGACAAATTCCATATCTGCTCAAACACAAACACCCAAATAATTCGTAACATGCCCAACGACCACCCTTATCATCACCTTTCTCAAGGAAGACTTTAGAGATGGCATCAAAGCACGCTCTTCCTCACATGATGAATGCTGTGACTTCAGGTCAAAGGGACCACAACACCATTGTCAATTGAGACTACTCTCGTGACACTATTGGATGACAATCCACAGAGTAGTCTCAGGTTGGGTCTGTCCATTAAACTTGTTCACTAACAAGTACCACGGTGAAGACTTGATATCACAATATAATGACCTGTGACCAGTCATCAGTCACACACGTGCTAGCCTTCATGTATCATCATCACCCTTAGCTTCTATGATGATACTCGACCAGGGACCTTTAAGAATGAGGCTTCAAAATAAATCATGGGCTCTCACATTCAAGTCAACGTACTTGATGTCCCATGGAAGCGAACATTCTAAGGTTATCTATTATGTTAACATTTAACTATCATATAGAAAAGACATAAATCAAGAACTTGTCATTAATTATAAAAGAAAGACTAGGTACACAGTTCATCATATGAACAGACAGCCAACAAAATACATATTTTACATGCAATCCACAAGATCCTCTCGCTAGAGTTGATCATTTAGGTATCGAATACCCATGGATCTAGTATGACCATC